>CAKALU010021928.1:0-24075 GCA_916700995.1 Hozukius guyotensis
TGCCTCAGCGCAGGCTTCAGCAGCGGGGCTCCCCAGCGAGAAACTCGTCTCCCTCCGCCCGCAGCCGGAGAGAGCAGGAAGACACCGGCAACCGGTCGATAACGAGACGGTAACGTTTCTCTCAAGACCCAAGACACGGGAAACCTCTGTTGGTCTGGAGGAGCTGCAGCATTTATTTCTGCACAAACGTCCACTCTACATTCACTAGATATGCTCAGAGCTAAACTAACTCTTCTGCAGTGTGGAGTGAGCGCGCGTTCACGTCTAGAGGTGGAGCGAGTACGCGAGAACGCGCGCGCTGTCTGAGTGAAGGCGAGCAGGCAGAGGAGACGAGACAGCGGCCACACGCGAGCGCGCATATGCGAGCGCGCATGTGTGCCGACCCGCTACATTTATACGCTTAGAAAGTTACAAACAGTCCCTTTAAGTGATTTTTCAAGCAAGAACTCCAGTATCAGCTTCTCTAACAGGAGGATTTGCTGCTTTTCTGGGTTTCATATCATTGTAAACTGAATATCTTTGGACAGTCGGACAAAACAAGACACTTGAAGAGTTTCCAAGAGTCAGCTTGGACTCTATAGGAAACTGTATTTTAATTATTTTCAGACATAACATAGACTGAACATTTTATACACCATTTTATTCTGACAATTTAAAGACCAAACATTTATTGAAAAAATATAATTTATAGATTAATCGATGATGGAAAAGGACTGAAACTAAAGCTTATTTTTATAATTCATTAATGGGATTCTTTTCTCTATTAATCAATTAACCATTTGGTCTATGGACTGCGCGGAAATTGTGAAAAATTATCATAATTACTTTAAGCTCAAGACGATGTCATTAAACTTTGTTTCATCAGACCAACCCAAAGATTCAATTCACTAGGATATGAAACAGAGAAAGGGAACAAATCATCACATTTGAGAAGGTAGAAGGTATTTTGGGTCATTTTTACTTGAAAAATGACTTAATAAATAATGAATTGATTATCTAAATAGTTAATTTTATGTTGATTAATTGATTAGTCAACTAACCGTTGGAGCTCTAAATGAAAATGATCATTAAATGCAGCCCTACAACACATGCATAAAGAAATTGAGCAACTTAAAGTGTTTGTAGAACACGGCCCTCACTAAAATAATTTCACGGCTCACAGAAGAAATAACAAGGAGGTTTACACACTTCAATACAGCCGGCACAAACGGCTGTTTCCATGCACTTTATGTTTTCATTGTGAACAGTATAACGGTGAGACAAAGTGAACTGATTTGCTGCATCACTGTTTAAACCACAGCTGGCTAGGATGCATACTGCGGCTACCAACCTATTCTAATCACAGATATTTATAAGCTAAAGCAATCTGTGACACAGAAAGAAAAGAAAATCAAAGGCTGTAATAGTCCTGCTACTGCTCTGAAACCAGCGTGCGAGCTCTGCCAAACTACCCGAGCCATGCTGCAGGCACACTATGCCACAAAGAAGCAGAGCCAAATTGTTTGTCTAAACTGTTTTCAGTGAGAAGAATGGAGGGTAACAGTAAAAAGGCTGTTATAATTTGACCTCTATTCAATAACGGGGCCGAGGTTTTGCCAATTAAGTGGCCTTGGCATATGAGGATTTGAGGACAATATCTTTACACTTTCTCCCCTCTGGCATTTCGCACGAAACACACTCCCAAACAGATTGATCTTGCCTCACAGGGGAGACTTTATGGTACCTGCTTACCAATTACTCGTATAGGCTTATTCCTCTGACACAGTCTGAGGGAAAACACACCGGATTGGCCGCTAGTCATGACAGAAAAGCTTAGTGGAGGTAAATTTGTGGGTTGGGAGAGCTGCCAGCTTCCAAACACGCACTGCACTCAGAGAGGCAGATTTACCGTCTGCGCTCCTCTACAGGCCTCGCTGTGTTTGTCCTGTCTCCAGTGGCTGACTGAAGACCTTGCTCGCCCAACAAAAACACTGTCAGAGATAGCTCAGCCAGCCATGAAATTGATTTTGTATTAACAAACAAGGGGATCTGTTTCTCCCATACTGTTAATCAAATCATTTCGAGGAATGAGGGAAAGATGAGAGTAAAATCATTAACTTCCAACAGTAAATCAGGTTCAGTGCCAACCTGTTGTCCCATTAACCCTGAAACCTGTTCAATAGCTAATTAAGGCAATTACTTCAGGCATGACACGCCAGTTAATCATGAATGACTAGCCCATTTATAGTGGTGGCTTCATTACCATTGGCAGCACTCACTGATTGCCCCCCTCATTCTCCACACACACACACAGAAAGCAAAAGTACTGAGGATATAACGTGACAGTGGGTCTGTCTCCCACACATTTACAGGGCTATTACTGGAATGGATGGACGTATCAAAAAAAGTGCACTGCTAGTTGTGTGCTTGGATTCCCAAATGCTCTATCTCCCATCAGGTTTCGTCTTCGTCTTTGATCTTCAACAACTTGGCCGCCTGTTGAAAATGATTCTTTTCCAAAAAACATCCCGCATATGGAACCCTATCATATAAAAGTGTTCACTATCATATACCGTAAATAAATAAGGAATTATTAAATAAATAATCAAATGAAAAACTGTATCAGAGGGCTACCTGTTGTGTTATTTGATCAGTTTGTGTAATATGAAATAATTAGTTTATAAATTAAATATTGTATCATAGCTGATAAAAGACAATAACAATTACATTATGATTACATTAGTAAACTATTTAACAGTTTACTGTTGCACACATTATAACATTTTATTTACAATATTAAATATTTGTTGATAATTACCAAATTATTTGCAAACCTTCAATTGTAAATTGTTTGTAAAACATCTATAAACATTACATAGATAGACCAGAAACCAATAATTAACCATTGACAAAGTATTACATACTGTATTTATCGAAATAATGTTTATAGATGCTTTACAAAGTATTTCTTCACCATTTAACAGGTATTATATTCATCAGTTGTAACTTTATAATAGTCAGCCAAATAATGATTATAGACGGTTCACAAACCAGTTATTAACCATTAACAATGTGTTACAAGTGTCTATGTAATGTTTATAGATGTTTTACAAACAATTTCTTAAAGGTTTACAAATCATTTCATAATCACTAATAACAAATAATTATATGTATAGTATATAAAAAGATTAAAACGTGTACAACAATAAACTGTTAAAATAACTAGCATTACTAATAATTAGTAAACATTATTAGTTATAATTTCATAGTTTGTTAACAGTAAAATAACAAATACATTTTAATTAACTATATATAATTCTACAGTCCTAAGGCTATTTAGTGAAAGAATTGTTGTTAAAGCCAATCACAGAGAGAAGATGTTATATGACAAAGGTGCTGTTGTACACTCTACACTAAATTCATGCTGCCAGAAATTTGATGAGATCAAGTTTTAAAGGAGTGAAGAAGAAGGGCAGACAAACCTGGGACCGACATATTGCCCTCGCCCTCTGTCACTGTCTATCCGGAGCTGTCCGCGGTGCTGAACAAGACTTCAGTCGCTCTCTAACAGTGTGATCAGTGTGCCCTGACACCTTCCTTGTCAGCAGTTCCCATCCCACCCCGCTTGAGGGACTGACTCTGACAGATAGCGGCGTTGAGAAAGGCCCTTGTAGTGAACTGTCCTGAGTGCGAGTATTGATTTTCCTGTTTGTCTCCCCTGACTGCGGCAAGGTGGAGGCTAGCTGAAATGACTCCCTCCGCTCTGAGGCCCATTCCTCTCAGCTCCCCCTCAGTCCCCTATAAAGACAAGCCATACTGTTGCCTGATTCTAGTGCATATGTGCAAGGTCATCTGCTGCAGAGTATTCAAGCTGGTCAGAGGCCGCTCATCCTCTCGCTGTTAAATGTCACTCTCTCCCCTCCACTGCACATCAATAACTGGCCCTGGCACTGCCGACGGACACCCCTCTCGGTTGTTTCCTTTCCATTTGCAGCCATGAATATAAATTTCTGGACGTCCTGCCACTCTCGTCAACACAAGGGGAAATTTCATTCTGCTACCGTTCCACTGAGCTGAGGCCTCCAAATGCTGGGTGACATTAAAAAGCTTGCAACTGTATGTTTCCCTGTAGCTCTCACTTTAAAAAGACAAAAGGAAAAAAAAAAAAGAAGCGCACCTCAAATAACACACTGCTGGCACAGCTTTGACTTTGATCTACTTCGCCAGACAACAAAGCAGACAAATTTATTGCTGTGATTGCAAGTGTGGTGCGTTAATTAAAAACAGCAGTGGTTACCCTCGCTTAGACGTTGTTTGTCTTCTTAATGTGACAAAACACAGCCGCTCATCAAAGCCGCGTATAAACAGGCGTCTGTTTGCTCTAACTTATCAAGCATCGGCGCTGAGGTCCTGAGGGAGAGTGTGGTTGTGTGCCTTCGCTTTTAAACAATTATACCAGGAGTCAGACATGTAACCTCGCTCGGTCACACTTTCCATTTCAATGTAAATGTCAGACGGATACATCTTGTGCAAAGACTCCCCTTGGACAAACTCCAGAGTGCAGATTTTCACGTTCCATTCATACAGTAGCGACAGATTAGATTCAAAGAGCATAACAGGCATGAAGTGATGTTAATTAACAGACTATATATAATAACCTCCTTATGGCTCCATCCGAGAGGAAGCCCCATCGCCAGCTGAGCTCACACAAACTGATAAAAAATGAAGCTGTGAATCAACACATACCTGCACACACTCAAATGCACCTGCAATATTTATACATAATTATACAAATTTCATATGCTGCTGAACGTTCTTCAACTTATCATCTGTTCAATAATTGTAGCTTTCAGTGTATATTAAGCTTTTACTTTAGCTTTCACTCAGGACAACAGGAGAGCCCCGCTTGCACAAAGGCACATTATTTCACAGCCTTTAAACACAGCCCCCTGCTGGGAAAACCATTATCAAGGCTAATGTCAGTTGTTAGAGGGTGTGAGTGCAGCCTGTGCATGTGGATCCTGGGGGCCGGTAATCAGGGAGAATGTTATGTGGAATTTAAAAGTATCAAAAAGCCTGTGCACAGTCTAGAAAAATTGCTCTTTAGTTAACTCGGGATGGGGCTTCGTGATCACGGCCAAGAAGAAACAAGACGCCTGTGAAAGTATAAAGAAGCACGAGCTTTGAGCATCGATTCATCTTGTAACCTTCCTTTCTAGTTCACACAAGGTTATCTCTTTAAAGAGTCAGAGTAAGTGTCATCCCCCATGGAATATGATTTAAATTATCAAAAATCATTTGTCAAAAGAGCAACACATTCGCGCTACCAACTCGTCAAATACCGCCGCTTGGTCAGTGCCCCTCCGTATCGCAGACCGACGCGTGGGGTACCCATTTTGCGGCACCGAGGCACTTCATTGGCCGATCAAGAGAGGGTGCAAGCACACATTCCTGGTAGATTACTCCGCAACGTGGCACCCGATTCGACTGTTATCATTAAATGTGCGTTAAGCCTCATAGATGTGTATCATTAGGGGCTTATTAAGTTGTAAAAGTGAAAGCAAAAAACAACATGTTTAGGTTTAGGCAACAAGACCACTTACTACAGTCACTGTCGTCTTCTTTTATTCAGTCTTTCGTGATTGACCATGTGAATTGATGATAAAACCTACTAGTGGGTGTAGCAGGCCCCTTCTGACCCACATCTATGAGGCCTATAATGACTGATAACACACATTTAATGGCCTGATAGCAGTCCAATCAACTGAACGTGAACACCGTTTTTCTACATCGAAAGATAAAATGAAATGTATTTTATTGTCTCACCTGTGCCTGAAACAACAAGCCCCAACCAACGTGGCCACTTGTTTTAACGCAGGGGCTGTTTTAGGAGCTATATGCTTGCACTCCATGATGGGACACCAACACCACACAAGGCAGTGACATTGGATGAGGTAAAAACAACAAACAAAAAAACCCCACAAAGGGCTTCCGAAGGACTTAACCCAAAGTCTCTTCAAACCCCTCCTTTCCTCTCTGTTCTTTGCCTCTTACTTTTTCTGTGGAACATCCCCCCTCTTACAGAGAAAATGGATGTGGTGGCGCTCAACAAGGCTGCTTTTCGTGGACCTGGATGGATTGCATGTAAGCGATGAGATTGGTTTCAGTGTTCCCCGTGGACTGAAGCCTTTGGTGTTTGGTGATAAATGCCTCCTGTGTGGTAATACAGTGTGATTAACGGACACAGCCCAAAGCCTGATCCCTCCTCTCCTTCCTCACCGCACCTGAATCAATCATCTACATGGAAAGGCCACAGTCTGGAACAGCTGCTTAGAGCTCAGCTCTCTCCTTTCACTCTTTAGGACCGACATTTTTTTTGCCCTTACAAGAGAGAGAGAATATACAGGGGACCCCGTCATGTATGTCCCTTGGAATAATTTGACGTAGCCTGTTTATTACACGTCTATAGTCTTAGTCATGTGAAAGAACAACACTAGAGAAATATATTAGACAAATATTAAAGGAACAATGTGTAATATTTAGGGGGATATATTGGCAGAAATATAATATAATATTATGAGTATGTTTTCTTTAGTGTATACTCACCTGAAAATAAGAATCATGTTTTTGTTACCTTAGAATGAGCCGTTTCTATCTACATACAGAGCGGGTCCTCTTCACGGAGCTGGCAGACATGTTTCTACAGTAGCCCAGGATGGACATTTTCCCGTCGGCCACCATAGTTTTCCGACACGCTTGGCAAACGGGGAAAAGTTTCAGTGGGTTGCAATCTGCAACCTCACCGCTAGATCCTACACACTGGACCTTTAAAAGGTCAGGACAGGAAGTAACCTGACCATTGATATTTACGAGAAAAGAATATCAGAAATCCCCACAACTCATCCCAGTGGGCCTTTGACAACTTGTAAAATTGCATATCCTTGTCCTTAATGTTTTTGCCGGTCCTAGATACACTAAGACCGTTGAAAATCAAATAATTCTGCATCCTCAATAATCATCATATCTTATATGCATGTTTTGTTATTTCAGTAAAAACAATTAAATCCCTAAACCTATAGACCTTTGTCGCACCCACTTCCAAACCACCCAGAGAACAAATACATCCGTCCATTCTTGTAACGCTGAGGTGACGAGGCAGGTTGAATTTAAACTCGACACATGGCTCCACACTGAGCAGCCTGCATGATCAGATTTGATATTACGGCCGACATTAAAAAAAGGCTGCGACAGCAGTTTTACAAATAGCCGTGAAACCGTATCATTGGAGGGGAGATTATGGCAGTGGCATAAGCAGTCAAATCAATCCCTGAGTATTTCTGTGCAAGTCGATAGAGGAAACAGGTTAGGCCCATTAGTCATGTTGGCACCCTGCATTGCATTCCCGGGCCAGAAACGACCCTGCAACTTCTCTGCACGTTGTTGCTAAAAGCTCCCAAATTGGCTTTCGCAGCACACTGGCTTTTATAGGTGTGTAATGTATGTCACATGGCATTAATATGCATTGGTTTATGCTCCATCTTGAAATATTTAACAAAGGCATAATCTGCTTCTTGATGACTAGCGAGAGGGAAAAGCCATTTGCTGATAATTCATACGTAGTGTTCAAAAGGAAGCACTCAAAGACACTTCACATTGTTCCTCCCTCCGTAACTCGTTATGATTCACAGACATGCCTTGCATTAAAAGCAAAACAAAATGCCTCCAGTGTTGGGACGATTTCCTCTCCTCTCACCACCCTCGAGAAGAAAGTAAACAAATCCGCAGCTCCGATTCCCTACATGAGAGGGGAGGCTTACACAGAATGATGAATGAAGCAAAGTCCAGCGTCCGTAGCAGAATGGGGACTGATGAGAAGTTAAGTGATCCCTGGATTTGCGAGTGGGATTCAGAGCTCTGTGTTGTAGCCATTCGTCTGGCACCTCGAGAGGGCCGACTCGCATTGAGGGACATCGGATTCCTATGATGAGGTTGATGTGCTGTATCGCAACACGTGCTGGGACATAATGCTATTTGTTCCACACCAGCACTCTGTGATGCCACAAGATGTTACTCTACTCTCTAGTGCCGTGCCGTTGTTAGGACAGATTTTCAATCCATACTTATTATACTGAGGCCTGGGACCCAATTTATACTGCAATATATTGTAGGTGGTGGTGAACAGAAATTGATCTAAAGAGGGAAATCCTTTTCCAGTGGGAAATAAACGATTGTTCAGTCGGCTTAACGTACAACAAAACACATCGTGCCTGATGTTCTCTGCCTTTATACTAATCACAAAATATAGAGGATGTTAAAATATTTGGGCTGTCAATCAATGAAAATATCTAATCACGATTAATCGCAAATTAATACATATTTTTTATCTGTTCAACATGTACCTTAAAGGGAGATTTATCAAGTATTTAATACTCTTATCAACATGGGAGTGGACAAATATGCTGCTTTATGCAAATATATGTATATATTTATTATTCAATCAATTAACAACACAACAATAACAAACATTTGCAGAAACCCTCACAGGTACTGCATTTAGCATAAAAAATATGCTCAAATCCTAACGTGGCAAACTAAAAGCCAAACAGGCAACAACAGCTGTCAGTGTGTCAGTGTGTCTTGACTTTGACTTCAAAACTACATGTGATTATCATAAAGTGGGCATGTCTGTAAAGGGGAGACTCGTGGGTACCCATAGAACCCATTTTCATTCATATATCTTGAGGTCAGAGGTCAAGGGACCCCTTTGAAAATGGCCATGCCAGTTTTTCCTCCCCAAAATTTAGCGCAAGTTTGGAGCGTTATTTAACCTCTTTCCTGACAAGTTGGTATGACATGCTTGGTACCAACGGATTCCTTAGGTGTTCCTAGTTTCATATGATACCAGTATCGTCACCCAGCTTTAAAACTGAGCATAAATGTGATGTAATGCTAATGCATTAGTGGCGTTAATCAAATTTGCGTTAACGCTTTTATTTTTGTTTTAACTTTGACAGCCCTGTAATTAACGATAGATGTGAATTCCTAAATTCTAAAGAGTTGTTTTGTTATGTAATTAATATTGTTTCATTAGATTTAAGGCTGCAGCTAACGATTATTTTCATTATCGAATAAATATGTCTATTATTTTCTCGATAAATAGATTATTTATACTATAAAATGTCAGAAAATGGTGATAAATGTTGATCAGTGTTTCCCAAAGCCCAAGATGACGTCCTCATATGTCTTGTTTTGTCCACAACTCCACAAGATATTGAGTTTACTGTCATAGAGGAGTAAAGAAACCAGAAAATATTCACATTTAAGAAGCTGGAATAAGAGAATTTTGACTTTTTCTTCTTAAAATATTACCCAAACCGATTAATCGATTGTCAAAATAGTTGGCGATTAATTCAATAGTTCTACAACTACTCGATTAATTGTTGCAGCTCTAGATTGTTTTATATTAAATTATATATTAAACATTAATGAAGACAAGTGTCTGTCTGATGTTAATCATGTACACTGCTGATCAAATATCTATAATGATTTTGTAAAATAAAACAGAACCAAGCACCTATTTATAAATGCAGGAATTTAAGAGGCAATCTGGACTGCAATCTGTTCAGTGAGATTATTCAAATCTCTCTCGCAGCAAGTCTGACTGATGCTGCAGCACGGGGAAGATGCAGAGGACACCAGCAGTAAAGATTTTATTGATTGAATATATTCTATGGATTACCAGTTTATTATATACATACATGTCGTGACTGATTTTGGTATATCTTTACCTCAATGCTCCCTGTAGTGAAGCCATTCTGAAGTGTTTAATTTTGATATTTTTCACCACATCGCCAGCCAACACAGCCCACAACAACACCCAAACATCCAGGGCTTTATCCCATCAAAAGACGCTGGGGGTGCACACCCTCGCAAGCGGAGATTAGTCCGTGTGAAGGTGACTCTACCTGTGCTTACACTTTTAAGTGTGCCAGGTGCTCAGTCAACCTCTGAATTCAAATTGGGCGAGCGGCGTGAGGCGGGCGGCCTCAGCGAGCCTCCCCACAGTATAACTTACCTGTCACCAGCTCGCCCCAGATAAGGACAGATGACCTTTCTCCAGGTTGTTATAATAAATCATCTCCAGAGGCAGTTATTCCTGGCGCGGCCCTCTCGTCAGGCCTTACAGGTATCAATTGAGAAATAACACAGCCAGGCACCTCCTCTGCTGCCATTTTCCACATGTTTGACATGTCAATCTGTCAAGTAAAGACACGAGTATGAACAAAAAAACGATGCACACACTCACAGGCAAGAAAGTTCCTTTTATGGATTGGCAATGAGGCTAACCAGGGGGCTATTTCACAAAAGCAGATTTAAGAAATGCAGGATAACAGAGTAAGCGAGCTAGTCTAGTCAGTGCATCCTGTGTTAATAGGTTTCACGTTAGCCAAGCCAGGCTGAGGAGGTGCGACTAAGTTGAGCCAGGTGTAAGTAATTCGGATAGATGCGCGTTCGCGGCTTTCTTCAACAGACCACGAGGTCGATCATAGATTCACTGATGCTGAAATGGATTAAATACGTTCCGCGTGCTTTAAACCCAGTGAGCAACATCTACTAATTGAAGATTACGACGAAGTAAAGCATAAATATGTAAAAAGGAGACACGGCCGTCGGCTGCTGTAATAAAACTGAAACCGTCATAATTATACCATTCAAGGAGTTTCTTGTCTCTTTGCCTTAAAGCTGCAGTAGGCAGCATGTTTTTGGCATAATTTGGCAATAAATCCATAATAACCTTTCAGCATATTGTAATTCAAGTGTTCTGAGAGAAAAGTAGACTACTGCACCTCCTCATGGCTCTGTTTTCAGGCTTTAAAAAAATCTAACCCATGACGGGAGACTTTGGCCAATCACAGGTCATTTCAGAGAGAGAGCGTTCCTATTGGCTGTGCTCCGGCTTGTGGGCGGTGCTTAGTTTTTCCTCAACTGTTCTCAACATGGCTGCCGGGTCACAAACTTTCTAATTTTACAGCTAAACAGTACACTACAAGATGTTTCTGAAAACATTTGAGGTGAAAAATAGGCATAAAGTAGCAGATTATTAATTCATATTTGATAAGCGCTGCCTAGTTTGACCGTTTGGTTGGAGTTTGCGAGTGATTGAAAGCTGCTCAGAGACGGTAGGCTCCAGCTCGGCTCTGATTGGTTGTTTTCCTCCGGTCTGTGAAATCTTGCAGATGCCGTTAGGAGCACCTGAGGACACCGGAGAACACAGAGGCACATGATTTTTTTCAGATTACCTGTCTCATGCACTACTGTCAGGATACAGTGACCGTTTTTTAAAAATAACTCTTTTTAATCATATGATTTTTTAATCATATACAGTATATATCATATATATATATATATATATATATACAGTATATAACATTGTGTTAGACATGCTTACAGTGTGCATTGGAATAAACACTTATCTTTCTAATTTACTCAATGTCTTTCTTTTTATCTCCATATATGATTTTAAAGGTCCACTCTTTTTAAATAAATCAATGCAGAGGTGATAAGTGTGTGCAGGAATGGACTTTTTTCTTTGATATTTGATTTTCACTTCTGCAAACGTGTGCTGTACAGACATCTAAACAGTTTGTGAATTCTGTAAAACACATGTCAATTAGCGCAGCAGGAATTGTGCATGGTCGGAGTGACTGAAAAGATAAGGCACCAGGATTAATCAAGCCTGGCTGTTAGCCTGGTCTGGATCAGGCTAGCTGCACAGAATAAATCTCCATGGTAATTTATGTGCCACTGCTTTTCATGAAACCGAGTTACGGCTAAAATGAGTCAGAATAACTGGAAAATCCCGTCTTAATCTGCTATCTAGGTTTTGTGAAACAGCCCCCAGGTCTGCCTTGTTTATATGATTGTTGAACATTTTGTTTCCTTTCATTATTTTCTATGTTCTCTTGCAGTGATTCTTGCTGTTATCATAATACATAGCACACATTTTATTGGGTCTTATTGGGTGACACTTAAAGCTAAACTGGTTAAAAGAGCCAGCCAAATGTTTTTGCAACACAGCACAAAAAGGCTGTACAAAGCCAACAACCAGTGTCTTCAAAGCAATATTCATGAACTCGCTGATCAGGCAGCTCTTGATCAGCAAACACTAAAGAATTTATGGTGAAAATCTTCAAGTTTTGCACAATTACTTTTTTTTATGGACTGTTTATACTAGAGAACTAGAATGTTCTTTTCTCAATTAGAGTGAAAACAGAGCCAAAGTTAATTGCCCCTCTGATAATAGGAGCATTTGAGCAGGCCTCTTGGGGACATTAAACACCGAATCTCTGAATCGCTGCACCAGCTGACTCATTCTCATCACACTGATGACTGCATTTAACTAAATCAGTGTGAGGTGCTTTGCTTCTCTTCTTTTTTACTTCAGTCTAGGGTGTGATCTCACGCTGATCAAAAGCTGACTGGGAAGTAGGAGTTCAGCGCCGCGACAGCACGCCAGGGATCTGAGAGCTCATAAAGGCACGCGGCTCAGCGTTAGAACAAGGTATTCATCATATGCGATGGCATGGATCAAATTAAGAAATCAACATTTCTGACTCGAGCTGAAACAGTTTAACAGCTGAATCTTCACAGTGCCATTCCTTTCACAGAGGAAAATGTGCCATAAAAATAAAGCAAATGTGCTACATTGCAGTGATTCCACATTTCTTTTCCACAGGAGGATCTAAGTCTACCCAAACCAGCTTCCAGAAAACGGTGACACGAGGGTCCTTGCCAGCCACTCGACCAAATGCCACACTTTAATCACACTATAAGAGCTGAATCAGACAATTGGAGATTCATATTTGCCGGACCAGCAAGTATTTGACAGCAGCATCAGAGAAGCTACAAGTCTGCTCTGGCAAGCCGCATGGCTTTCATTACCTAGAGTGGCTTTTAGAGAACGCCGGTAAGCTCCATCCATACTACATCTCAAACAGCTCCAAGCCAAATGGACAATGACAAATATCCATAACAAGACAGACACATGCAAAGCTTTTCATTTTCTCGAAAAATGCTAATATTGCAGTGGCCTATAAGGGCTCAGTTATTCAATCAACGTGTACTGAACAATAATGTGTGAAGACAACTTGGGCCTCCCCGTTTGGCGCATCATGTATCAAGCTGCAGATTTCCGCATGGAACTGGGACACTAATCCCCTTTCCAATAGAAGAGACATCACATGGCAAAAAAAAAAATATATAATCTTCCTAAAAGTGATTAAAAACTTCTGAAAACTGGGTACACACTTACACAAAGTACTACACATCTTTACTAAGATAAGCATTGTGTGATAAAATAAGAATTCCAGAGAAGATCCCAGAGAGTGTAGTCAGTGGCAAAGATTATTTTAACTCGTAGGTCGTAGTTTGTCACATAATCGGAATATAATGTCTTCCATCTTTTTTTTTTTTTCTCAAGCTGTATTAAAGTAAGCAGTGAAAAAATAAATGATTTCATCCTAAAAATCTAACCCATGTTATACTTTCAACTTCTACAGCCAACTTTCTGCATTATATCCTTTTTAACTTAAACTTATCACTATTCATCTAAACCTGCAGTAATACATTTTTGGCCACTTGCAGGAAATGCAACAAGCTGTAAACACAACATTGACATTATAAAGTTAAGATGATGAATGTGATTAGGGCTGCAACTAATGATCATTTTCATTGTCGATAAATCTGTCGATTTTTTTTCTTTTTTCGATTACTCGATTAGTTGTTTGGTCTATAAAATGTCAGAAAATGGTGAAAATTGTTGATCAGTGTTTCCCAAAGCCCAAGACAATGTCCTCAAATGTCTTGTTTTGTCCACAACTCAAGTTAACTTTCATAGAGGAGTAAAGAAACCAGCAAATATTCACATTTAAGAAGCTGGAATCAGAGAATTTAGACTTTTTTTTTCTTAAAAAATTAGTCAAAATAGTTGGTGATTAATTTAATAGTTGACAACTAATCGATTAATTGTTGCAGCTCTAAAATATATTAATATTGCAATACTTTTATCAGAGGGCCATAGGCTTAATCACCAGTGTGTTACTTCAATCTCCGATAGTGACAGTTATTTAAATCAAAATCTTCAAGACTTTTATTTTAAAGTTGTTTATTTGGCGGCCATTTCTACACTGAATAAACAGTGTAACTAATAATAATATTCAGTTTATTATTGCCAGGAAGCAGGGCTTTAAATGATTAAACATAATAATAATTCTAATACTACTCCTACTAATAATAATAATACATTATATTTATATAGCACTTTTCAAGAAACTTAAAGACACTTTGCACAGCTAAAATGATCAGAAACGAAACATAAACATTTTTACTAGGGCTGTCAATCGATTAAAATATTTAATCACGATTAATCACGATTGTCCATAATTAATCGCGATTAATTGCAAACTAATCGCACATTTTTTATTTCGCGAAATGTACCTTAAAGGGAGATTTGTCAAGTATTTAATTATTTCCTTATCAACATGGGAGTGGACAAATATGCTTGCTTTATGCAAATGTATGTATATATTTATTATTGGAAATAATTTAACAAAACAAAAAAAATAAATACTCAAACTGGTTAATCGATTATCAAAATAGTTGGCGATTAATTTAATAGTTGACAACCAATTGATTAATCAATTAATTGTTGCAGCTCTAAATGTGATAGCAAACAGCTGGCTGCTTACACATCCAGCAGATGTGGAGCAGCATAAGCATTTATTTGGAGACATATTTCTGGTCACCTGATAAATGTATGATCAATATTCACTCTCATGAATGAAGTAGCTTGCTCTTTAGCTGATAAATGCTCCACTAATAGTATCAATCATCTAGTCAAGCATTAACTTCTGAGCCCTCACCAACAATCTGAGGTGGTTGAGTTAAGCATCTCCTCTCTCTCTTGCAGAAATATTATATCAGTATTGCATGATGACAACCAGCATCAGTAAATGTAATAACTTTAGAGTACTATAACAAGATTTTTAATTGGATGTAAGAGTAAAATTTAATGAACTGAAAATGGACAACAGTGTTATTATGAGAAGAATACTGGCTGCTCTGCTTTTCTTGGAAATGTCTTAATGTTAACTAAGTCTTTCTGCATGGAAACTGTTAAAAGTTTCTATTCTATTAAAAAGCACTCATTTCCTTCTGCATATAGTCTTTTGAATCACATTTAATGACTTCCTTGACCATTTTCATTTTCTTTGTCATGACGGTGAACAAGTGCTTGACATATGCCGTTGCACTCTCTGCAGAGGTAACACTTAATTATCAAACCAACTGGATTACTGCTCAGGCTTGCCAGCAATGACGACTTGAATTAATGACACATGAAAAGCAATCTCCGCGCCCTGGAAGTCCAAGGCCTGCAGGGCACCCACACCTCCACACATAATAAACACCCTATCACTGTGATGAGCACTTTGCCTCCTATATCTGAAGATACGACCAGAACTGTAAATCTGCTCAACTTTCCTCCTTCGAGTTCATCTGTGTCTGGAGGGCATCCATTACCCTGCTGCTTTACTGTGTCTCATGGAGGTTGTGCGCTTTCTCTTTTTCACTGAGCGAGAGGCTTCAGAGTACACAGAAGAAAAAGTCTAAGTCCATAAAGTGCAGCAAGAGAATTTATCAATTTACTGGTAATACTGTATTTAAAAGTTTCAAATGTGAGCTACAGTATAGTCTTAACCCTCTGAGATGCAGCTCAGCATCTGTGTGTCAAATCCCTCCAAAATACCACATTAAGACACCAAGACCTTGAGGAACACCATAGAAAAAGCCATGCTGTGATTTACTATCAAAAACTTTTGACATTTTGAGATTTGCATTTTTCGGCGATTGGATGGCGAACACTTTTATTTTTCTAAAAAGTGCTCAGAAACCCCCTTATTGTCCATTTAGTTAGGAAAGCCATCCATCCTCTGAATGCCCTAGGTCTCTAGTTTGTGGCTCCAAAGTTTCATGAGACTGTGATTATCCTAGAGGTCACCACAGGTCATTTTATACATTGAGGTGAAATTTAAAAAAATAAATGGTTACTATGGGGACTAACATCATTACACATGAATACATTGGTCTCATTGGATCCACAAGAGTCTCAGCTTTACAGTGATTCCCAATTCATGTAATTCCAAGACTGTTTAGAGACCCCAGTATGCAGAAATATTCAAATACACCATTTTAGAAAAGGTGAAAATAACACATTTACACTGCATTAAAAAAACTGCTTGTTTTTTGCCCCAACCTGCATGTGATAATCATAAAGTGTGCCTGTCTAGAAAGGGGAGACTAGTGGGTACCCCATAGAACCCATTTTCATTCACATATCTTGAGCTCATCAACAACACTGGCAGCACAAGGGGCCCTGTGTGCCAATGACCCACCCACGGCTAATTTGACGTAGCCTATTTTTTTTACACTTCTATAGTCTTAGTTATGTGAAATAACAGAAAAGAAATGTATTAGACAAATATTAGAGGAGCAATGTGTAACATTTATGGGGATCTATTGGCAGAAATGGAATATAATATTAATAACTATGTTTTCTTTAGTGTATAATCACCTGATAATAAGAATCATGTTTTCGTTACCTTAGAATTTATATCTACATACAGAGCGGGTCCTCTTCACGGAGCCGGCCTCCATGTTTCTATAGTAGCCCAGAACGGACAAACCAAACACTGGCCAGTGATTAGAGTGTGTGTGTATGTGGGAAGTGAGTGGGGAAGTAAGAGAGAGAGAGCGGCGGCGACGACGGCGGGAGCGAGTAACGTTATCGATTCCAGCCAAAGCAGGAAAAGTTAACAGAGTTGGGTTTGTCCGTTCTGGGCTACTGTAATGTAAATTCTTCATTTTATTACACAATATGTGGGCACTTAATGGGCACTCTTACAATCTGCAAATATGTTTAATACATATTTAAATGACCAGTGTGTAACATTTAGGGGGATCTATTGGCAGAAATGGAATATAATATTAATAACTATGTTTTGAAACATGGCGCTCCCTATGTAGATATAAACGACTCATTCTAAGGTAACAAAAACACAACGATTCTTAGTTTCAGGTGATTATACTCTAAAGAAAACAGTTATTAATATTATATTCCATTTCTGCCAATAGATACCCCTAAATGTTACACACTGGTCCTTTAAATATGTGTAATATATATGTGTAAGAGTGCCCATTAAGTGCTCACATATTGTGTAATATAATTAAGAATCTACATCAGTGTTGGCAAAATGTAAAATATAACTGCTGTCTGCAAGTTCAAGGTCACCTGTGTTGGGTTGGCAAAGACTCCCTCCCACATGCTGAGACAGGGAGATGCCCAACATTGGGAGATATCATGTGCAGGTAGTTGATAGAGTTGCAGCATTATTGGATGATAATATATATCCGTTGTAACAACCATATGGCAGACAAGGTTTGCAGTGGTCCTTCATCAAGTCACCATCTCTAGTGATGCGGTGTTCAAACAAATTGTAGCTGAACTGAACAGACAAAGAACATCATGCACAACTCGGCACTTGATAAATTGTAGGTCTGTGAGATGTATTTTGTGGGCATTGTCTCGCCATGAAGTGTGTGCCTCCCCTTTATATTTCATTATAACGTCTCCCTTCCCCTTTGTATGATCTCAATAAAGTATTATTAAAGAGTGTAGTAGATAGAGTGAGACATGCATGGTTCAATGATCCGAGCTGTAAGTGGTAACGACCACGCAGTAATTGCAGCCCTCTCTGCATCACTTATTATGAATAAAATATGATGTGAGGTGTTATTCAGCAAAAGATTAGGGCACGTCATTGGTGTGCCATGTAAGTAATAACAGTCTATTACTGCTCCCGTAGGATTGGTGTAGAAACTAAGGGAATGTGAATATGTTATTTTTTATGCCTGGTAGAAAAAACATACTGTAGGCATGAGCTTTGATAGTTTTGTAATACCCGCCATTCATTGGGTACTATTCCAATTAAGCTAGAGTAACCAGTAATGGTGATACTGGTGATCCAAAAAAAACTGGGACATAACCAGGCGGAGGTAGAAGGAAGTTAACGCTTTTATTGTTGTAGTCTGATTAACGTGACCTCATATCCGTTCCGTATCCGTCAACCAAAACAAACCGGCCAAAACGACAAAGTAGAAAACGGCGGAGGGTCTGCGTGGATACGCCCTCACATTTTAAATCCAAAATGGTAAACACTACACATACAGTAAAGTATGGAAACACTATGGGTTTACAGTAGTTGCCAATTTTTGTTCTATATACACAACTTAAGATAAAAACCTCGATGACGCAGTGATCTAAACATCATTATCCAGAATCACAGCAGAGGACATCCTCTGTCATCGCTACATACTGTAGGCACATCTCTCTCTCTCTCTCTCTCTCTCTCTCTCTCTCTCTCTCTACGCTTCATCAAAGAGCGTCCGTACTGTACTCGTGTTTTGGCTTTGGTCTCTTTGTACTTCTGAACTGAGCATTCATTATGCATAAGCAACAAGAAAGCTGCTAATGAAGATTTTATAATTGATAAAAACTGCAGCATCAGCATATGCATAACATTACCATGAGGCCACAGTTAAAAGGGGAACAACTAACATGAAATGAAACAGGGAAAAAAGCTGTACTGTCCAACACTTTAAAGACTTAAAGAAATGTATATCAATTGTATTGGTCTGAATGTTTATAGCCTTTATCCAAATCATAAATGAATGTACCTGCTAAATGTGTAGAGAGTGGATGAGGCAAGAAACAAGACTCCAGGGGAAACAAATAAGCATGTTTTAACTCAGTGTTGACTGCCTCATCTTCATGTATTCAAGTCAATTTTGTTTGTATTTTCAAATCCAACTTGAATTTCTAACAACACATGTGCCAAGTTGTGTTTTTGAATAGAGCTGAAGGCACAGAAACAAGGATTATTTGCAACTAGAAAACTAGAGGTATGCACTCTTGAACAAACACACATTCTGCAGGCTGAAATGGGAGCAGCATTTTTAGAGAGATATGTGCTTATTACCAGAGTTTCACACAGAGTTTTTAGCCACTAGCATTTGATTGTTTTAGCTGTGTGATTAACAGTGTTTCCCCCTTATTTATCATGTGTATTTGTTGAACTGGGTGGTGGGCAGGGATAAATAAAGTTGAATTGAACTGAATAGAATTAAGGAATCCAGGTAGGGGGAAAAAGGCATTTTTCACAGTTCATGAGTCATGGTGGCCCTATTCACACCAAAACATTTTTCCTTGGCCCATGACATAACTTTTCATCCAATTTCACTGAACTCTGTTTTGTACTATTTGAGATATCTCGTAATTAACAGAGAGGCAGATAAACAAACGGAGCTGAACCTCCATGGCGGAGGTAATAACAAGACTCTGATGAATTAAAAATAAATATGAATATCTGTAGTGAATTCATAAGTAATGGGCTGGCTCTTGATCGTTCTTGAACTCAAACAAATATAAATAATTGATGTTCCACCAAAGTGAGACATTGCTTTGCTACATTTCAAGGAATCAGTGAAAGGAGGAGAGATATATGAATAAAATTCAAATCAGTTCAACACCACTTCAGTGGCATTAAGTCACCAAAATATCACATTAGAAATTTTGTAAAGCTAAACAAACTCTTAATTCAGCCGAAAAATCTCATCTTGTCCAGCCTATATAGACACATACTGTCAGAGCTGGCCTTAGGCATTAGGCAGTATCGGCGAATGCTACGAACACCGTCAATCCATAGGCGCACACCAAATGAGGGAAGCAAATTTTTTTTATAACTTTTACTATTTTTGACCAATAATATTTTAATACTATTATTTCGAAATATTACAAAAAAGCACACAATAACATAACTATGCAACGTATTCTCATACAACGGTTTGTATGATATCTTACAAAAAAGTTATTCCTCCATTTTCGTTCGTTTTACTACGAATGTCCAGCAACACGTGTCAATTTCTGCTCGTTACACGCATACAATCTTTTAAAAATAAACTTCCGTCTTCACAGGAAACCACTTGGTTAGGCTTAGGCAACAAAACTACTTAGTTAGGTTTAGGAAACGATCGACTTGGTTAGGTTTAGGCAACAAAATTACTTAGTTAGGTTTAGGCAACAAAACTACTTAGTTAGGTTCAGGAAAAGATCGTAGTTTGGCTTAAAAAAAAACTCTGGAAGTGGCGTTACTTAACTACGTAAGTTACATGACCAAATCATGAATAAATGAACGTTGACTTCTGATTTCACATGGGACATGAACGCCTCTCTCCTGGGCAAAAGTCCGGTATTTTTTGACCCACCCCAACCTCCTCCCTACGTGGCGTTCGCTGCTCTTTGTATTTCTGGGTTCACGATTATGTGACAAACTGATTTCGTGGGATATACACAAATTACAGTTCATTACTTTTCATATGTATAGCTACGAACAGTGTAGCTTAAGGTCCTATTTTCTGGGTTGCCCGCAGCATCAACCTAATAAATAGCTAGAGTTAACGTCAGTTACTCCCACCTTAAATTCATTAGGGAACGTTGGAAAAAGCATTCAGTTGTTTGGGGAATAACCTACAACATCATTTTGAGAAATACAGTTTTTCTTTGAAGTGTGATCTGCATAGCTTAATCTCAAGGACATAAATCTACACAGCTTCTGTGTGAGTGTATGAACACAGTGATTGGTTTGCTGCTATGCAGGGGGCACCAGCTAATATCTTGCCTAGAGCACCAAATTGGTCATGGCCGGCTCTGCATACTGTAAAGAGATGCTGACATTGTCAACAGCAGCAACACATTACAAAAAGGATAACCCTGATTAATTCTTCTCATTTAATATATCAACAAAACATCCAGTTTCCACCCCCGTGTTTCAATGCATGTCAACCACCTATGAAATATAGGCTTTGATTTGCTATTAAAACACATTTTCAGGGGAGCCGTGAAGAATTAAAACTATGAAGAAAAATGTGGAATAAATGAGATGCTCAGGTAGAATCAGCGGTGAATTGTTTGTCCTCTCCTTGAAAACAAACCAAGCTCACACTCTGGGCACCAAGAGTAAGTTGTCACCTCAGCTGAAGAAGCAGTCTCTCTTTCTGTTGTATGAATGACAATGCGACATATTCAATATTATATCATCTGCTGGGGACGTTTAAAGGGGACATTTCATGCTCGTATTCAGGTTCATACTTGTATTTTTGGTTTCTACTAGTACATGTTTACATGCTTTTAATGTTCAAAAAACACATTATTTGTCTCATACTGTCTGTCTGAAACGCTCCGTTTTAGCGCCTGTCTCTTTAAGACCCCCTTCCGAAAAAGCCCAGTCTGCTTTGATTGGCTTGCGAGAAAAGTTAGGTGCACTTTTGCAAAGGTAGTTTTCAAACTGTGGGTGGAGATACTCAGATGGAGGGTGGTATATTGTAATGAGCCTGCATGTGACATAGGAAGGGGAGCCAAATCTGAATGGCTTGTTGAATCACATGTTTTCTGGTCTAGGCAGCCCACAAAAAAACCTGACCAGGCTATTAAATAGGCGTTATCAGTCGCTTTAAGCACCATAGATGTGGGTCAATAGGGGCCTACTACACCCAATAGTAGGTTTTATTATCTATTCACATGGTAGATCATCGAAAGAAGGTATAAAAGAACACGACGGCGACCGTAGTAATTACAACAGGAGCACCAGCGGAAGTTAACCACTGTAGTATAGACAGTGTGAAACTCCATATTGGGTGGAGGTCGGGGTTGATGGATAGGACACAAAACACAGGGTTTTCAACCAGACTGGGGTTCGCATCCCATGTGATACTAACAATTTGTAGTTGTCTTTGTGTTCACAAGCCTTAAGTTTCACTTTTTATTTTAAGCCAATACACAATGTTTCCCTAAACCTAACTAAGTGTTTTGGTTGCCTGAACCTAAAGAAGTTGTAGTTTTGGTGCCTAAAACTAAAGAAGCCATCTTGTTTGTGTTCACAACCTAACGTTTCATTCAGTTTTACAACGTGCTAGAACGTGTTGCTTTTAAGTTTAGCTGTAAGCCCCTAATAACCCACATCTATGGTGCTTATAGCGACCAATAACGCCTATTTAATGGCCTGATAACAGTCGAATCGGGTGGTTTGTGGGTTGGTAGGCACTCCAGATACCTAAATGTATGTGTACAAGCACTGAAAAAGTGAGTTTTTCATGATATGTCCCTTTTAAAATAAGTGTTGCTGGTATTTGCTCAGACTCTAAATTGCCCATCGGTGTGACTGTGAGTGTGAATGGTTGTCTGTCTCTATGTGTCAGCCCTGTGATAGTCTGGCAACCTGTCCAGGGTGTACCTCGCCTTCGCCCAATGTCAGCTGGGATCAGCTCCAGCCCCCCCGCGACCCTGAATAGGATAAGCGGTTACAGATAATGGATGGATGGATGGATGGTATTTGCGCATAAGCAAATATTCTGTGATTAAAACTGATAAAAGTAAAATTATAATACACACATTTATAGTGTAACACTGCTGCTTTATTCAGGGCGTATAATGTATGCTTCACTGTAAGGACTTCAGGCTGTATGTTTGATAATCAAATTTCCTCACCCCAGACCTGTAGCCGTAACAATAAAGCTGTGATATTGTTATTTTTTTAATCTCAGTGAGAGAGATTCTGGCTGCACCAGGATGGAAAATAATATTGAAGTGAGAATCTGAATGAGCTCATTTTTATTTAGATGGAAAGCAACATCAAATATTTCTCGGATACTGACCAACGACCTTTCACTACACATGCAAAACAATTCTGAAGGCGCAATTTACTCAGCCCATGCTTTATGCAAGTATACATTTTGAAAAAATCAGCTCCTTGTTTTGTGCCCCGGTGTCACATTGAATATATCTACCCGAGTACCTCCAGACAAAACAGTTAGCTAATGAACGTGTAACAATCAGAAATAATTCTAGCAGCTCTCCGCAGCGCAGGCCTCTGAAATCGCCTGAGAGGAAAACAACCTGCTCAACAAGCCATCTTCATGCAGCCGACAAGGTAATGCCGTGGTGCTCTCCACAAAGCAACTTGAGAGGACAGCACTTAGAGGTATGTTTCTCCAAAAATCCCCTGAAGAGAGGCAGGCTCGCCCGCTCCACTTCTCCCCTGACTGACAGCACACTCCAGAGGAGCCACGCTGCGGGACACGCACACTGATCCAGTCTGACACGCCTGACCTTTCCTGGGCCGCATGGCTGGCTCACTGTGCGGCGCGCCCTGCCCCGGCTGGAAAGGCCATACAATGCCACGCAGGCACTGCCATCGCCATCGCCGCCCACCTCGCACCCCCCCCTTACTGCCATCTCAAGAGCTGGCAAGGTGAATGCCTGGGACTGCGGAGAGACAGCCACTCCATCTGAGAGGCTCTCAACCGCAAAACAAGGGTATGCCATCTGAATTTGGCAGTGATGAACGATTGGTATTCCCCATTGCACCCTCAGGGTGGATTTAAGATTTTTTTGTAACAAGTGGATTATTTATTTAAAAATTTTTACTATACAAGGGTGCTTTTTTTACTTTGACCTTATACCATTTAAGATATTTTAATTAAGGCATTGCTCATACACAAAATGATTATGGAAATGAAATCTGCATAGCAGTCATCTCACTTAGTAAATGATGCCGTGTGCAGTGGCTGGTTAGTGAAGGGGGTCTAACGTAGTGTGTCTGCCAACAGTCTCGGTCGAGGCAGACTTATCTCAGAATAGATGCTGCGGGAGGAGCCCGCTAAAGAACAAGGGACGGGAGGACTAGTAAGTGCAGAATAGATGCTGCAGCTGTGAAATGAAGAGCTGTCGCATCCAGTGAGCACTTTCCTGAGCAACGGAAACACTTGGCACAGCAGAAATAAATCATGTGCTTCAGTGTAAGATTGTATTTTTCAAAACAGAGAAGGGAACTCTTGTGTGCTTGTGTGACAAGATATTTGGTCAATGCATGCTTTTTCTACATGTGGAAGTATTTTTGAGGATATATATATATATATATATATATA
>CAKALU010021987.1:0-22990 GCA_916700995.1 Hozukius guyotensis
TCATTTTTCCTGACAGGCTGTACTGACTGTACAGTCTGTACTATAAGGATAATGTACTGTACAGTATTTGTCAGCCATAATAACTTCTCCTTTGAGTATACATTTGATTATTATTATGACTGTGTATAATTGTCATTTATTATCTGATTATACTGTATACCAGCGCCAAGTCCACAGAAGAAGTTATAGTATATATATGATATATAATATAATATATAATATATAATATATCATATATAATATATGATATATAATATATATACACAGAGAGAGAGAGAAATCTAATATAATTTGACCAGCCATAGTGGAAGACATTCTGGTAACACTTTATAATAACCATAATTTATAAATGCTAAATTGATAGTTAATTAAGCTTAGTTAATAGTTATTTTACTGTTAACAAACAATGAAATGATAATTAATACTGTTAACTAATTATTAATAATGCTATAATTTCTGTTAGTTTATCATTAGTTTGTGTAATATGAAATAATTTGTTTATAAATTGTATATTGTATCATAGCTGATAAGAGACGTTAACAATTACATTCTGATTACATTATTACAGTTAGCTATTACATCTATTCACAGTTTATTGCTGCACACATTCTAACGTTTTATTTAGTATATTAAGTATTTGTTAATAATTATCAAATGATTTGTAAACCTTTCAGAAATTGTTTGTAAAACATCTATAAACATTACATAGATAGATGGACCAGAAACCAATTATTAATCACTGACAAAGAATGAACTATCTATGTAAATAATGTTTATAGATGCTTTACAAAGTATTTATTAAATCCAATTATTAAGTGTTACAAATATATGGTCCATCTATCTCTTTAATGTTTATAGATGTTTTACAAACAATTTCTTAAAGGTTTACAAATAATTTCGTAATCATTAACAAATACTCTTATTGTTTGTTAACAGTACCATAACTATTAACTAAGTTTAATAAACTATCAATTTACCATTTATAAATGATGGTTATCATAAAGTGTTTCCGACATTCTGAGAAAAAAAAACGTTTTTAATAATAATATGTCCCATAAAGGAGTTGGTTCTAGGTTGTAGTAAGTCTGGACTGTTGTTTGAATTTCGTTTGCATCATGGCAAATGACTTTTGTCCAGCTGATTCGTGCACATTAGTTTCTGTTGTCAGTCTCTCCTCTTGCCAGTATTAAACAATTAAACAATCCCTTATTGTATTGGTGCTTCCTGATGTTCTGAACAGCATTACTGTAGGTATTGTATGCAAATGCTGGTCAAACACTGAGCACCTGCCCAGTTCGCCACAGATTCTCATTCCAGTTTCCCTCAGATGACTGTTGCCCTCTTCATTCCAGTCATTTGGACATCAGGCTCAAAACTGATGTGTCATATGTGTATGAATATGTATGTTTATACCTCATCGCTGTCAACAGTAGCACTGGGGTTCACATTTATCATTGTTACACTTAACTTAGCTGCTCTCTCTGTTGTGACCTCGCATCCAGTTTCTCCATTATGAAAACTGCCTTACAAAAATTAGACTGATGTCACAAGCAGTGTTTCCATAAACATATTTTTATGCACATTTTGTAGAATCGCATTAGAAATGCTGTATGGAAATGGCAAAATTGTTATGCTCGCTTGAGGTGTTTTTTTTTAGTTGATGCACTAAATGTTTTATGTTAACACCTTTGCCAAATAAATTCTGACGTAGCGAACATTTAACTCGCGTGACTGATCAGCTGTTTCCGCTGCCGGCGGCCCTAGCTCGTGCATTAATCATTGCAATAATTTGACTTTGCCTCCGGACAGTATGAAACATGGCCATTATTAGGTGACATGAAAGAACAATTAAAAGTTGCCCAATCGAAACAAATTTCTGAAGGCCTCTCTCCATTGTTCTCTCGTAGATGGTTAGCTGGCCAAGCCAACTTGTTTTGTTTCTAGCTCCCGACCTCTACTTCTTCTACTCAGTTTACTGGCGGATTACAGCCATGCGTAAAGCGTAGCCTATAGCGGCACCTTTTGACGGACTACGATTGGCATAGCCGAGTTTATTCAACCCAAACCAGTTGATGTAAACGCGCCAAATTCACATTCTGTTTTTGCAGCATTTCAAAAGTTTGCTTAAAATTAGCTTGACAATTGAATGGAAACATGAGTAGTGTAATATAGAAATGCTTTTTGTGTATAAAATCTAGTTTCTATATTGTTTCCCACACATGAATTCATTAAGAATTGCAACCTAAAAAAAAATGCTTTAACCACCTCTCTTTCGTAACATTACATTTGCAGTCTCAATTTATATCGTATCTCCCTGAACTCTGTAATTGCTATGACACAACTTTCATCAGCTTAAACCTGAGACCTTTAAAAGACATTTTTTATGCTTGTTTATATGAGACCTGATTGTCTTTGCCACAAGAAACTGAAACATGAACAAGTATGTATGAGTAGTCGTCTCAGTAGTAAGGCAGCGAAGCACTAAACCACAACATCATTAAAACATAGAGCTTAACCACGGACATATTTTCAATTTCCATCATATGCTCTTTAACAGTCATCTTGGCACAATATGCTCACAACCAAACTATGCATTTTTTTGTATTTTGATGCTCACCTAGCAATGGGACATTTATATTTATGACAATGTCTTCATATTGCACACGGCAGAGGCACGCAGGAGAAGTCATTCTACCCTGTGGAGTACTGAAGCAGTGAGTATAACTAGATCATTTTCATCATCAGTGAACTGAAATAGACTTGTTTTTGTGTCTGTGGAGTTGATTTCTCAAGTTGGCTCTGTAAAGGTGCTTCCAAATCGAACTTGTTTGGTGCGGCTCATACAGACTCTGGTGTGTTTGCCCGTTTAGGATAATTTAGGCTGGTGTGAAAGCTGTCAGTCAAACTCTGGTGTTTGTTTGTTGTACAAATATAAACTGGACAAACTGGATCATGGGAATTCTCAAAAAAACATTCTCCAAAGTGATCTGTAATAGCAATGGAACTAAAAGCCCAGACACAACGAGCCGACATCAGAGAACTAGCGGCGATAAAGGCTGCCTGTTGCGTTGCCTCACGTTGCCTTTGTCTTGGTTGACAAGTTGCACTTGAACACACCGCAAAGACTACAGCCAGCGGCCAGTTAGCACGTACGTCCTGCGCCTGCGTGAGAGGAAATAACTCTCCACACCAGCAGGTCACGGTAGTCTGTATTCGTCATTCACAAAGGGAAACCGGAAGACCGAGTACGCCGGATATAGAAGCTATGAACGCTATGAAAATATCTGTGCGTTGGAATAATCAGATGAGATGAATTTTTGGACTTTACTCATTTGCTTGCTTTCCTCACGTCCGTTTCTCTTCTCGTGTACTGATTCGTTTAAACTGAACAGCCAATCAGACTGATTTCTCTCACCGACGAGCTCCGCCGCTGAGTCAACATGCTGAATCCCCAAACTGTCCGTCGGCTTGGTGTGTCTTGTTCAGACTGCCAGCCTAAATCTGTTTTTTGGCATATTCAGATTGACTGTAGAGAGTTTGGACAGCAAACTGTATCCAAATCACATTTGGAGGTGGTTTGAAATGCGATTCCAATCAGATTTCTATAGATGTGTTGCCGTCCGGACGCTCTGGCTGCTAAAATCGGATTTCAAAGTGTGGTCAAATCCAGAGTGATGGAAATGCTGAGCAGAATCCAAGCTGCTACTAAGCAGAGCACTAGGACATCATGGAGGAGAACAACAGTCCGTGGACAGATGCTGAAATAGATTTAAATACAATGTATACCAGCCTCTGCACCGCAACTTGACAGCGCGATGTCTGGAAGGGCAAAATAATGGACCTTCATTTCTCATGCTTCTGCGCTGGAAAGCCACGTCACCAGCATGGCTACGTAGTTACTGATACCTACGTCGTTACCACAGCAACCCATGCAGATAGGTTGGCCATACAAATCCGATCTGATCACTTGCATAACAGTGCGGACAGTCCGTCTTAAAGATCAGATTTTAGAAACAAATCAGATTTGCCTGCAGTCTGAATGTAGCCTGACTGACTAATTATTTTGTAGCTTTCTGAAACAATCATGCCCACTTCACACAACAGCTTCCATCACTTGTCGGCGGCTCAGAGGGTAGAGCAGGTCGTCCACCAATCTGAAGGTCGGTGGTTCGATCCCCGGCTCCTCCAGTCATGTGTCGATGTATCCTTGAGCAAGACACTTAACTCCCAATTGCTCCCGAAGGCTGAGTCATCGGTGTGTGAATGAGTATTTAGATTAAATATCCTGATGGGCAAAGTTGGCACCTTGCATGGCAGCCTCTGCCATCAGTGTATGAATGTGTGTGAGAATGGGTGCTGACATGTAGTGTAAAGCGCTTTGAGTGGTCGGAAAACTAGAAAAGCTCTATATAAATGCAAGTCCATTTACCATTTACTTGTCGTATGTACAAACGAGTGTAACACTGTGACTGTAACTGAGTAAGTGTGCGCTGTTATCCCCATTTATGACAGTTTTTCACCCCACTTTCAAGTGTGTCATTTTGGAACAGCCATAAACACTTTTGCTTCTAGACATGGTCAGACGACACTTGGTAAGAAGCACTTTTTTCAAGCATATCCCGGCATTAAGCCTGAGATAGAATCAGATAGAAGCGGCTCTCTACAGTAAAGCAACACACATGGTTTTGGTAGGAAAAAAAGCTGGATGTCCTCTTCAACAGGTGTATCCACAGACTTTTGAGGCCTTGAATTCAGTTAATCAAGACACTTGAAGACTTTGTTAGGACGTGCAGACAATCTGGCATTCACGACATTTGCATTTGAAGGAGGCGATCGTGTGTTTTCCCCTCATCTTTCAGCGTCTGACTGAGCTGTACATCAGACAAAGCTGTTACTTCCCCTCCGTCTTACAGCCGTGACCATCCTTCCTGTGATGCTCTTCCAGAAGTCTGATGGCTCCACATGACGTTATAATCATGTCATCCAAATCGAATCCCCATTTCTTTTCTCTTTTTTTTTAATGAGCGCTGCGTGACATCGTGAAACACTTAACCACAGCACTCTACAAGAAAATCCACTTCGCCTATCATCAGCTATCTGGACATCAGATTTGTCTCTCTAATCAACATTCAAGGGCCTAATGGACATTCCTTGGTTTCTGCAAGACTATCAAATGAGAGAAGGGGGAGGTTTTAATCTCCCCAATTACTCTGTATCTCCTGGTAATACAATCAACCCCGCGCAGGCACGATGGCAAGCCTTCAATGACTGCAAATTAAAAACAAATGCCTGGAAATCGTGTATTGTCTGCTGTTCTGTGCTCTCAGCTCTTTGCTGAACCACTGGGGGGGAGAGAGAGAGAGAGAAAGGGTGAGAGAGGAAGCTGGAGAGTACGAAAGAAAGAGATAGATTTGGGGAAAAAAAAAAATCCCTCAGCAAGTCAGATGAGGCATCCGATAAAAAGTTTTTTTGGAACGGAATTCCACACCACCATGAAATAGGATTTTCTGCCCCGAATCAAGAAAACGCTGGAGCTCCGATCACTATTTTTTCCCTCCTCCTTCTTTCTTTCTTTGCTTTAATCTAATTTGAAGGTTTTAATGGGAGTAAGGAAACGATTTGGGGTTGCTGGATCTCGCTCATCTCTCATTGCCTGAATGCTCATAGATGTAACTGCGATCCTGCATTTATGAAAAGTGCTTTCTTAGCTGGCTTCTCTGCCGGTGAAAACAGCGGTTTTGGATGTGAGACTGTGAGGTGGGCCTCTCTCTCTCCTGGCACTACTGTCAGGCCAAACCCTTAGCTCTTTACACCCCATCTACTGACTCACCTCACGCCGGAGCCAGAACCACAGAGACAATTAGAAGCAAAAGAGTGCAAAAGAGAATGTGAACCGAGAGTGTAGAAAGATGGAAAGGAGATGAAAATGCTAAGAGAGGAAAAACAGACTGGCAGCAAATCAGATTGTAGTTTGAATGCCCGGCTGCTGCTCTCTCAGCCTCTCCAAGTCCCACTTTCCTTTCCTGGAAATCAGATGCTGTCTGTGTGACCCTCTCGGTGCTGCAGCTCGCCTCTGGACTCAGCTGAATCCAGTCTGCAAAGCCAGCTGATAAATCTCGCCATCACCCCTCCTTTCTTTCCCTCCTGCACACTTCCTCTCTTCTCTGACCTTTCATCTCTCCATCTTTACCCTGCTGTCCCTGTAACCTTCTCCTGGCTCCACTTCACACGCAGGGACAGAAACATAAAGCATGATTATGTGCTGTTGGAGTGTGCCGCAACGACCGGGAGAGAGAAGGGGATTAGGAGAGAAAAGGAGGTGGAGACAAACTTAGCTGGGAATGAAGAGAGAAAAAGAGAAAAAAAACTGGCTACTAAGATACAAAAAGGCAAATGAAGATAGCTGAACTTTAGGACAACAAGACTTAGAGTCTACAGCCATGCTAGAGCAGCTCTGTGGGGTTGAGGAAAATGGTAACTTCAGCATGCCAACCATATTGATGATGCTGATACGCTCACAGTGACAACATGCTAATGCTAAGCAGCTGTAATCTTTAAAGGTCCAGTTTGGATCTGGTGCTATTTAGCAGTGAGGTGAGGAGATTGCAACCAACTGAAGCCTTTCCCATGTGCCAAGCGTGTTGGAGAGCTTCGGTGGCCGACGCGAATACGTGATGGCACTCTCTAGAGCCATTCGGAGCAGAGCCAGTGCGTAGAATGTGTGTGTATGTGGGAAGTGAGTGGTGAAGCAAGAGAGAGCGAGCGGCGGCGATGGGAGCGAGTAACATTATCGACTCCGGCCCAAACAGGAAAAGTTAACAGAGTTTGGTTTCTCCGTTCTGGGCTACTGTAGAAACAACGGATTGGAGAGGACCCACTCCCTATGTAGATATAAACAGCTCACCCCTTTCACACCAATGACCAGGGTCGGACCAGGGTTGTCTGACCCTGGTTCAACCCTCCTTTTGTCAATTCAAACCAAGCCGGATTGAACCCTGGTCAGGACAATTCAGATACAACCTGGGTCACAACCCGGGAGCAATGCAAACCAGTTAGCTCAGGTGTTAGAAATGAGGGGGGGTTACAGGTCTGGAGGATTATAGAGAGAGGAGACGATAGTGACATCATCAATGTGTGCAAAAACGTAAAATGTCACAAAATGATGCATGTTTTTGGGATACAGTGTACATAAAGTACACTCGGCATTTTAAGCTTTATAAAATGTTTAACGATGTTGTATGTATGGAGCTGCAATGTATGCAAACAACATACAGACAACATACAGATTTACAGTATCTATTTATGAACCGTTTTTCCTCTGCCTATCTACAGCACCCATTTATCATATATTAGATTACATTTTGCTATCTAATATGAAAATATATAGGCTACATTTACAAAAGGATTAGACACTTCTGAAGACTGAAATGTATATTTCACTCCCTCCACCATCCCAGTAAAGATTTGCTTCATATAGTAGACCTACTAAAGTTTTTCAGCTGGGCATGTGGCAACTGTTGGATAATATAAGAGCTTGTCCAAACATAATAAAATGAGACTATATTTCATTTAGTTTGCTAATTGCTCGATAATGTAATGACCTCGGACTGGTTTGTTGCTTTATAACAGATGAAACAGGCGACAGATGGATCATTTTTGCAGGTTTAATTGGAAAAATAAAAAAGTTAAAAACAGGTAACATTACAAATGGAACATGTGCAAACACAGCTGGCGGTACCGTGAGGTGGTCGGCTTATTATTAACGCGGTGCGTTTCCGTGTAACGTTACAGCGGATGCCTCTCTCATTCAGCAGCCTTGTTATGTTCGTTTAACTACGTTGTCCCTCACCGCCATGTCATCTACTGCTTTTTTCTTCCTCACCGTGGAAGTCCAGGAGCTCCCGCACCTCAAAGTCTCACCACACATCCGTGTTGTTCTTGTTTGAGGTTGAACCCAGTTGGTTTCTGACTGTCTCACTGCTGTACTACCGGATTTGGTTTCTCAATCGGATCACCTTGCACATTCAAGTGTGTAGGTTTTAATTGGTAGTTGTCATCCTATTATTTTAACTGTATAAATACTACATAACTACTACATGATATGATTTGAAGAACACCTGTGCACATGGCAGAAAGAGACCTTCATAAGGTGTTTACATATCACAGTATTGTTTGGGATGGCATACTCAGATTTTTCAGAACCAGCATATGGTTTATCCAGGGGATATCATGTAAGATGTCAGAGTGCATACACATAGCCTACCCAGAATTCTCCGTAACCAGGAGTATTCCTGATCATGACTAGGAGTGCACGTGTAAACTCACTCTTGAAAACAGTAAAAGAGAAAGCTAACAGAATGAGCTGTACTTGAAAAAAAACTGACAAAAAGTTGAGAAAAAAAGGGTGGAAAGAAAATTGAAGAACAGGAGGTGAGAGATTGGGAGGTCGCTTGTAGATGTCACGGGGATAATTCACTGGTAACCGTGGCAACGGTGGCAGAGCTCCAGGTGATGCTAATTACAACCATCCGTCTTCTTTAGCGCCGCCGCTAAAGCGCGTTAGCGAAGGCCTTGGAGCAAATCACGCAGAGTACAGGTAGATAAATAAATAAATGCTTGATTTAGAGGATAAATCTTCTTCCTGTTCTCCTGGGCAGAGAGGTGGCAACATGGAAAACCACAGCTCCGGCCTAGATTTACACCTCCGCGTTTGTCATCCCGCTGAGTAGAGCATTACTAGGAAAAAAAGGACCTGTAGCTGGAACCTGTGTGAAAGAGATCCTTGGGTAAAAAGCCACAGGCAGGCAACAGTATAGAACATTTTGGTGTATATACGCAGATCTATTTACATATATTTGCACCACCTTTATCCAGCTTTAAGCACGTATGAAGGCAGCACTTTTATATCTGTGTTTCCTCACTAATGCATGGATTAATGCAAATTAATGCATAATTTAAAGATGCAAAGAGCAATAGTTTTATGTATAAAACAAAACACCTTTTTTAGCAGCCTGAACCACAAAGTGTGCTAACTGAGATTTAGCCTTTATGCCCAGATGGAAATCTACCACACAATGATGGATTGCAAGACTTTCTCCAAAACAGCAGAGAATAAATGCTCTGTCCACAGACAGCTGGACTCACACACAGATCTTTTCCTTCTCTTATCACTTTGGCTTCCCCTGGTATAAAACAGCACAGACTGGCCATGTTAGCCAGTGGAGGCTGGTCCATAGAGGCAGAGGAGGTTGCTCCTCCTTTATTTTTGAGAGGTAAGAGTGAGATCAAAATATGAAAAAAAAGAGTAATTGGTTGAAAAACACCTAAACCAAATCTCAGTATCATTTATGAAATATTTTTTTCTGTCTTCTTTGGAAAAAATCAAATCCTGATTAAATTGGTTCAACAGCGACGTCTGCATGGCAGAGGGGAAAGGGCAGCCTGTGTGTGTGAAGTGGTTGTGGGCATCGTGGGGGTTAGAGGAGGACGACAGGTCCCCGTCCTCCCTTAGGGCGGGACCTCTCATATCAATTCAATGCATTTCATTTTTTTTTCATGCTTATTTGTGATTGGTCAAAATACGCAAAATGACGCTCCAATGGAGGATAACCTCCCTTAGCTTGTTACCAATCAAAAACCAGCTGACAACAAGATTGACAGCGGGTAACTTACCGGTTTACCAGTCAACCAATGAAACAAATTGCTCATCAAGCACTGAAGTTGACAATCTAGAAATACTTGTCTTTTTACTCACAAACAGCAGTACGATGATCCCAGAATACCAGCTGCATTTTCAGCATTGCAGTCAAAACACAAGGTCCATCCAATCAGGTATTACACACTATATTGATGGTTGCTCTCCAGCAACACATTAACTCTCATTACTGCTCCAGTGAACCGCCTGGCATTTACAATGACAAATACCTCTCAGCACAGGCCCACCAAGACCTGAAATAAAGACCTCAGTGCACCACACATACATCAACATCCCCCGAGCAACCTGCAGCAGGAGTTCAATTCACTATATCCATTTTTTGAGAGTGTAAAAATTACATTTCTCAAATGTCTCTAATTTGCAAACCTGGGAATTTGATTGCTTAAAAAACTCTCAATGCCATTCCCTGAATCTGTGAATGGTATTTAATTAGGTTATTAAAACTGGATGTCCAATTTGTCAAATGGTTAATAGCCTGAATCACATTTGGAATGATCACTCAACCTTTAATGAAACAGTACTGTTAGGTAATGTGAATGTGTTTTATATTGCCAGAAATTGCAGTGAGAATTACAGTTTGATTAATGTTGTACGGAGTAACACGGGGAAGGTGGACCTTCCATTTGTGTTTCAAGTCCCACTTCAGACAGTCTGTGGACAAACTGAATTGTCTTCCAACAGGAAAGCTCTACTTCATGCTGATTGATGTCGCTCAAGTATGTGAAAGAGGAAGAGCTCAATTAATGTGTGTGTGTGTGTGTGTGTCAGTGTGTGGAGGTGGGGGTGGTGTAATTGAGTTAAAGTCTCCCTAGGCCAGAACTGAATTAAGAGCAGATTAGAGACCGAGTGCTGAGTGTGTGTGAGAGTGTGTGAGTTGGTGTATCCCTCTGAATTGCTCCCCTGTGTGTGTACATAATGGTATTGAAAGATGATATCAAATGTGGTTTGAATTTAAAGGCCTGTTTTATTTTTTATTTTAATTCACAAGTAGGCCTACCCATGGAAGAATGAGACTTGTGTAAGTGTAAAACAATAAATTGATATTCAAGATATAGAGAAGGTGAAACTTTAAAAGACCCAGAGGGTTTTTTTAATCACTGTAATAGTAAAGCAGAGTAGAATACAACAGAAAGAATATGTTCAATATGTTATTATAGCTGCACTAATCAATATTTTGTATCAACAATGGATCAAATGACTAATTGCAATGTGAGAGGTGTTATTTAAGCCCCTTTCGCACTGGATAAAAAAACCCACTAACATCTGGGTTTTGTCATTAGTGGGAAAGGTTACAATCAGCATTCATTTCTGGGACAATATTACTCTGCAGTAGTCACGGGTATTTATCGGATCCAGCTCCGATCGGCAGTGATGGAAACATGACACCCAGTGGACACACAAAAATGCTATGATCGACTTTTTGTCATCTCAGCCACAAATTTTGTCCATCTCCGTCCAAGCAGCGCTCAAACATAGAAAATTAGTCGGCACCGTCTTTGAAAGTGAGTCTGTATAAGTAACAGATATAAAAAAAGAAGTAACCACCGTAAGATACTGGCCTCCGTGCTACTTTCTACAGTTATCTAACCCTGTTTTCCGGCGCGTTCATGACGTTGAACGTGACACACCAAAAAAAAACACAAACTGAAAGGCATACTCGCCTACTGGTAATGGGAAGGGAGTCTGTCGCCTATTTTTACCCGCTTTTAAAAAACCTATATGTGCTAATTTTGGTGGAAAAAGAGTATTTTAGTGAAGATCTCAGAGAGAATGATCACCAACTCTGCAGTTTCCCTCAGCTCTATGCAGCTTTTTAGCATCTTTCGGCTCATTATTTTGGTTTTATGGCCGATAACATGACTGATTCACTCTCACGGCTCTCATCAGCCTTGTTTCCAGCAGCAGCAGGCAGTTGTTTTTAGCAAAAAAAACAAACAAAAAAAACAACAACTTTTTAATGCAAGTTATAGTAAAAAAGTTAGCAACACAACCATGTTAAAACACAGTGAAAGTCTTGCATTAAGATTTAAATAAATACTGTTGTATTTAACTTGCAATGTTACTCATATATGTTTTGAATATATAATCTTAATTTGTAATGTAACTCCTAAAAATAGGTCTCAATTAAATGTAGTGAAGTAAAAAACACAATCTAAAATATAGTGGAGTTGAAATAAAAGAAAAAAGAAATACTCATGTAAAGTACGAGTATCTCAAAAGGGTACATAAGTTCTTGGGTAAAAGTGCTTAGTTACATTCCAGCACTGCTTAACTCATTGGTTGTGAAGGCCTGCGTCTGTGCATGCAGCCTTGGGTGTGTGTTTGAATGAGTATCTACTTTGAAGTATGACCCAGCTGCCCCATTCATGTCTTCAGTGCACACCAGGTGCCTTGCATGACAAAAAGAGAAAAAAAAAACCTCAACGCTCTCTCAAAGTGCACTGCTGCTCACAAAGGCTTTACATTCACGTACAGATCTCCCAGCAACCGTGTCTGCTGCAAACCATTGAGGACAAGTAGAGAATTCTATGAACAAATAATGGATAAAAGTCTAGAAATGAAGCTAAAGGGGAAAATATATGACACGTGTTGTTATTTGAAAAAGTGTAAGAGATCGGTGAGGCCTATTTCAGCCCTGCTCTCAACCCTCTCCATCATAAACTGGCTGACTAATAAACATAGACTAATATTGCAAAGCATCCAATTTTAGCCGGCAGTCACCACTGATGCTAACCTCTAATAGAGATATAATGTTAACAGAAAATAACTGTCCAGATTGTTTCGTCAGCTAACCAGCAAGCTATAAATAAACATAGCTGATCAGACACATTTGGAGTGAAAAGATCTATTTAAAAGTGGCTGCGAGATTAGCCTCATACCTATGGTATATTCACTATCTATGTATATAGCTCCATTTGCAGCCCACACGACAGAATGTTAAGGTCAGTGACTGAAATGATCCGTGGGAGCCACTTATAATTATGTACCAAGTCTTGGACCTTTGGAGGTGCTCCAACTGCCAGTCACCTAACATCAGAAAATGACCATGGAAGCCTGAAATAACTAGCCAACTTACTTTTCTCCTCTTGCACACAGGCTGAGGACATGAATATGGCATATTATACAATTTTGTGGCAATTGTACTTTGCTTGAATATTTCTATTTTATGTTACTTTCTACTTCCACTCCACTTTATTTTGGAGGCAAATACTGTGCTTTTTACTCCACAACATTTATCAGCTTTAGTTACTTCAATACAAAATATAAATCAACACATAAATTATGATGTATTATTACAGGATAAGCTACTCAGTTTTGGACGTTAAAGGCTGCCTCTAGGGGCCATAGTAATTAGGCCAGGAGTAAAGGACGAAGTCAGGTAACATAGTATAAAGAGCGACAAAGTCCGGAGGTGGTCGGGGTGGACACACAGGACTTTCACCCAGGAGATCCGTGTCCCGTGTGAAACCAAAAGTCTACCATTGGCTTATTTTAACTTATGTCACGTAGGTAACATACTTAACATCATGTACTTAACATGCTTAACTTACGTCACTTACGTAACATACTTAACTTATGTCACATATGTAACATACTTAACGTCATGTACGTAACATACTTAACGTCATGTATGTAACATACTTAACTTATGTCACGTAGGTAACATACTTAACGCCATGTACTTAACTTACATTACGTAGGGAACATACTTAACATCATGTACTTAACTTACGTCACGTAGGTAACATACTTAACGTCATGTATGTAACATTCTTAACTTATGTCACATAGGTAACATACTTAATTTATGTCACATAGGTAACATACTTAACGTCATGTACTTAACATACTTAATTTATGTCACATAGGTAACATACTTAACGTCATGTACTTAACATACTTAACTTAAGTCAGGTAGGAAACATACTCAACGTCATGTACGTAACATACTTAACTTATGTCACGTAGGTAACATACTTAACGTCACATACATAACATTCTCAACTTATGTCACATAGGTAACATACTTGACGTCATGTATGTAACATACTTAACTTACGTCGCGTAGGTAACATACTTAACGTCATGTACGTAACATACTTAACTTACATCACGTAGGTAACATACTTAACGTTATGTACGTTACATACTTAACTTACATGACATAGGTAACATACTTAACGTCATGTACGTAACATACTTAACTTACATCACGTAGGTAACATACTTAACATTATGTATGTTACATACTTAACTTACGTCATGTACGTAACATACTTAACGTAATGTACGTAACATACTTAACTTACGTCATGTACGTAACACACTTAACTTATGTCATGTATGTAACATACTTAACGTCATGTACGTAACATACTTAACTTACGTCACGTAGGTAACATACTTAACATCATGTCCGTAACATGTACTTAACTTGCGTGACTTACGTAAAGTAGATTATCTTACATAGTAACTTGAGTTACAGTAACAAACATACTTATTTTAACCCAAACCATGATCTTTTCCTAAACCTAACCAAGCACATTTTTTTTAAATTCACAACGTTAACCACGTGTTGAGGTCTAGCCGACTGCCCTGCAAGTTGAGAAATAACACTAAAGGGTTACCCACTGTGTTAAAAGGTGACACCAAGAGGATCTGACCAAGCGTCCATATGTGCTGAGTTGGGACTGAGAATGTGTTGATCCAGCAACATATAAATTAAATACAAACAGCCCCACCTTTACCAGCTGCAACATTAAAGTGATGAATGCATTAATGCATCAATAATTATAATCCAGTAATATAATATATATTCTGAAATGGGCCATTCTACATAGTGAGTACTTTTACTTTTGTACTTTTATGTAAGTACGGATTTTTACACTATAGTATTACTACTTTTACTTGAATAAAATATCTGAATACTTGGGTTGCATCACCTGAAAACACAAACTGTGATGAAGTACCTCGGTGACTAATGGGACTCTTCATAGTGACTCACAGTTCTGCACAGCATGTCTCTGGTAGAGAGGTTGTGGGCGTTCGCACAGCCTCTGAGTATATGTGCCATGCACTTGCCAAATGTTAGACTTACATATAATGTCATGAGGGCTTGGCAGTGATTGTCCATCAAATGGTAGGCCAAGTGACAGGTCAGTCATAAGTGAGTCATTCCTAAATGAAGTTAAAGTTGAGTTATTAATCCCTGTGGAGGAATCCGTCCTCTGCATTTGACTCATCTTGGCTGTTTAAGAGGTGTGGGGAGGCTAACACTGCAACAGCCAGGAACCACCATCAATTAACAGTACCTTAGTCAAGGGCATTGGCAGGAGTATTCCTAACACCTATCATGCATGTCTTTGTGGAAGCACCTGGAGGAAAGCCACAAACATGAGGAGGACATGCAGCTCCCTACAGAAAGCTGTCCCGAGTTGCACCTAACTTGAAACCCACTCACACATGTTTAAACCATTTCAAAAAAGCCTCCTCCGACTTCCTGTTCATGACGTACCGTCTACAATGCAGAAAATATGGATGTCGCACAAGTACAAATAAGGCGTCGGGCATGGTTGATTTAGTGATGTCATTGTCCCGCCCTGTATTTTGGCAGAATCTGAGCTGGATTAGGAGTGTTATGAATTCAACTCTGTTAGTCTCATTGACGTTGGTCAGCGTGTTTCTGGCTGTTTCCTGGGTACACTCAAGACATTTTCTTCCCCCTCTTTGTCTCTGCTGCGTGACTGACGGGGTACCACATCCACACCTGGTATATGTGTGACTGAATGTGACTGTAAAAATGTCCGACGGTGAATTGATAGAGTCTGTGTGTGTGACTGCGTGTGTGTGCTTTTGATTTAAGTGCGTCACCGGCATGTGTCGCTGAAAGAGCACCTTGGAACGGCTGCCTCGGGGGCCTTTGTCCCCTCCAGATGTTTCCCTGAGCCACCCAAAGTGCTGCAGCCAGAGAGGAGAAAGAGGCCAAAACCGCTATATGCCGTAAAGCCGGGCTGTAAATTTGCTGCATGCCACAGCCTCCTTTTGCACCTGAATGGGGCAGGCGGTTATAGGCTCAAGTGGGGGGGTGGGAATGAAGGAGGGGGTTCCCAACTGTTGAAGCCTACCACAAACACACACACGTGCACAGACATATAACGCAGCACAGGCACAGAGGGAGGAAAACGGCATGCTCCCCCTCACTTGTTGACAGGGCCGTACGAGGGAAGGTGCTTTTAAATAGTAATGAACAACAATTGTCAGCGTACAATTCTTCAAAACGAGATGAGCCAAGGATGAGCTAACGGGGGATGTGAGGAGGACCATTATGCTCATGTAATGACAGATTTGGTCAGCTGCTCACTGAAGAACATAAGTGTCCTGGAAAGTGCACTTAATGCAGTTGTTGATGGAATGGGATTTGAAGCAGAGAGGCAGAAACAAATGCTGAATGGGAGGAGCTCTTTCAATCAGTTAAATACTGTTGTCCAAGAAGACCGGTGGCATTTTTCAGTCAGGATACAGGGATAAAGCTTTGTAGTTCACCCATATATATGTATATAGATATATATACAGTATATATAGTGTCAGCACACTGACAGCTGTTGTTGCCTGTTGGGCTGCAGTTTGCCATGTTATGATTTGAGCATATTTTGTATGCTAAATGCAGTACCTGTGAGGGTTTCTGGACAATATTTGTCATTGTTTTGTGTTGTTAATTGATTTCCAATAATAAATATAAACATAAGTTTGCATAAGGCAGCATATTTGCCCACTCCCACGTTGATAAGAGTATTAAATATTCACAAATCTCCCTTTAAGGTACATTTTGAACAGATAAAAAAATGTGTGATTAATTTGATTAATTGTGATTAACTATAGACAATCATATCACAATCAAATATTTTAATAGATTGACAGCCATATATATACATATATATATATATATATATATATGTGTATATATATATATATAATATCCCATTTATCTCTAGCCGTAGCCATCCATGTAAATCATTTGCATTTTATCTGCTGAGGTATCCTATGTCCCTGACAAAAGAATTTTGTTTCTGGAGCACAATGCACTGAAAAAAACCTATCTTTTTTTTTCAGAAATAATATCCCAGCTACTCTGGATAACCCGCAGACCTCACTTCGGAATCTGGTTTACAGTCAGCATACTGCAGTAATTTGACCATCATACACATGCATCTGGGTAGAAATGAGAGAGATCTGGATACCTCAGCTAAATGTCTCCCAGAGAAAGCTAATTTCTTAGCCTTGAATACACGTAACCAGGTGTCAAATCATTTTCTTTTTCGTGTGAGCATGTGCGTGCCAAAGTCTGCAGGCGAGAAAGGTAAATCTGTGACAGCAGAGCGGCAGGATGAAAGGACAGAAAAGTGAAACTAGCACCAGTGTCAATAAATCTTAATCAGCCAGTTTCCACAGCAGAACATTTCACTATTTATGTACTTCAGACACATTCATGCTCAAACCTGTGCACCCTCACTACAGAGCCTGCCCTCATTACACATCAGACCAAATGCTTCTACACAAAAAAAACAAGTTGTGGAGAGATTTGACCTCTGAACTGCAGCAAAAAGTGCAGCCATACCCGAGATTAGTCTCCAGTATCCGACGTAGCTCCTTCCGTTAAAATCACGCTATGTAGCTAAAAATAGAGAATTAACATTTCACCACCAGCATCATTACATTATTAGCATCAATGGATGTTGAACTGCTTGCTAGAGGCTAGCTTTGTTAAGATCGAATTGGTGAAAATTAGCTATGTTGATGTAACACTAAGCAATTAGTTAGCTTTGTTTGCCTCACTTGTTTCATCAAATTCACAAATAATGGTAAAATGATATAAAAACTTGACAAAAAGTGAGTTAAATCCTTAGCGTTCGATACTAACCGATTGTATAGCCACTAATTTGACTGACATGATCAGGACAATAAAGTTACTGGGCAGAAAAAAAAGTCAGCAGCGACATTGGCGTTCGTGTTCTACGTAAACCAGTGATCTATGTGGAAATTCCTGTTCTATGTAAACCAGTGATCTATGTGGGCTTTGCTGTTCTATGCAAACCAGTGATCTACAGTATGTGGCTATCCCTGTGGCTGCAATCAGACTCTACTGAACCAATACGGCAAACTTTATTGCTCCTTTCAACCTTGAAAATGCAGCGCAGGCCAGATCCACTTCTTCTGTTCGTACCTTTCACAATAAAAGCCCTAATCATATACACTATGTAATTTTTTACCAGAGGCAAATTCACTCAGAGCATTTCACTAAAAGGAAACTTAAAATAAAATAGCTTACAATAGTTTAGCTCAGACAGACTGCCAGACGCTGCTCTGGGTCAATAGAATCCTGGTAGTTGGTCCTCTGACTGTGCAAATCCATCCAAATGTTGCAACTGTCGCAAATATGCATTGCTGCTGGTATGAATAGTTTTGATTGCAAAATATTCGCAGGCGAGTATTTTGCAATTTTGTGTTTATTGGTCACGCCCCTGGTGTGTACAGGCTTTTAGAATGAAATGTCTATAATTCAGAGTGTAATCTTGCTGGTGCCTGTTTCCTAATGATGCACAACCATGGAGCTTATTTGAAAGTAATGTTAGTGTTTTCTTTTAATCACACTCTCTGGCTTTCATTCACTCCCTTTCCCTGCCCCATATTCTCTCCTCCCTACCTCTTTGTTTTTTCCTCTCACACGCCCATACAACAACGACACACACACACACACACACATGTTCACGTACGTATGTTTACTTTGCTCTAGTCGTGTACTCTGAACGCCACATTAGCTCCATTTTGTCACTCATCACTGAGTAGTGTTAACGCTGTGACCTTTCAGCGCGCAGACTGACATGTCATTACCGATACCCTGACAGAGCCTGGGACTGCACACACCATGGCTCCCAGCTACAGCCCCATTACAAAGTATTCTAGCGGCCTTCATGTAATGACCAAATCACTCCCTGACGGTGATACACAGGAAGTGCATGGAAGTGATTCACAGAGACCACGAGTCATACATAGCTTGATCTGGCTTTGCATCAGTTGACGTAAGAACAGAGGAATGCCGTGTGAACGAGGCACAATAAATAAGCAAGGCAATAGATTGAAGTGAGGGTTAACATACAGCGCATTGACAACATAACATTATTCATTAAAGGTCCCATATCGTGCTCATTTTCAGGTTCATACTTGTATTATGTGTTTCTACTAGAACATGTAATTTTCAAAAAACACATTATTTTCCTCATGCTGTCTGCATGAATATACCTGTGTTTACCCTCTGTCTGAAACACTCCGTTTTAGCGCATTTCAACGGAATTGCAACGGAATTGCGTTGCTAGGCAACAGTTTGGGTCCATGTTTACTTCCTGTCAGCTGATGTCACTCCCATACACTGCAACATGAAATAAACTGGAACACATTTAGAATGTTTACGTTTGAAACCGTGTAATGGTCTAAATATTGTATATTTGTGACATCACAAATGGACAGAAATCCTGACGGCTTGTTTCAAACGCGCAATTTCTGAATACCGGCAGTGTGTGTTTCTCCGTATATTGAGCAATTTGATAGTTTAACAGTATTTATATAGCACTTAAACCTGCTTTATAATGTAAAATAAATGAAAATCTCACTTTTTACAATATGGGACCTTTAAATTTGGGTTTAGTTCAAGCTGTGTGAGGTATTTATATATTATTACAGGAAAATTGTGGCAGTAACTTGGCTCTCATTCTCATATTTGTGTCCATTCTGACTATTTTTTACACAAATTTACACTCACAAACAGTTTCAGAGATTTAGGAAACAAGGCTTTTAAAACTTCGCACTTTGACTTTACAATAATCCTATCATTAATAAAGTAAATACATAAATTATAGCCTGGATTAGCCACCATGGCTAACTTTAATGTGGATCTACTTTGAGTAACATGAACCTCCTAAATCTTTATGAATAGACTTCAGTTTTACATAAATTAGGTCAAACGCCTGGAATTAAACACAGAAATTAGGATTAGATGCTGTAAGTAACTTCACAGGGATCAACTGCCAGAGCAACTTGCCCGCTGACGAAACTAGCCGCCAATCATCCATCATTTCCAAGTCAGAAACTGGTTAAGCATAGAACGGTAACATGAACACTGCGTTAACCACCACTGTCATCTTGAATTGTGTGCACATACATAACAGCTAAAGGAAACTACATTTTAATCAACTCAAAAATGCAATTATTTTGTCCTCTAATAAAGAAGTGGATTTTAGATGGATGGTTTCTAATGAAGGGGTTAGAAATGAAGTGATGGAGGAGACAGAAAGACTATTCGAGGCCCTTTTAGAAAATGAAAGAAAACAGAAAACAAGTCATTTTTTCTTAAATGCTAACATCTGGACAGGCGGAGCACAAACATAATGGACATAATACGTTTTTTGGGCCGTTGAGGGGCTAAAGACGGGGTGGACCGTTAACATGCTCTCTGGTGTCCAGAGTCTGGCTAAACCTGCTTTTACTATGGATAGCACACACACAAAGAATAGTGGGGCTGGGAATGGATTTACAGAGGCACACACACACACACACACACTAACATACGCCCCCATGCTCCCATGGTGGAGAATGTGCAAGGCTGAACACATCCATGTTTGCTAATTAATGTTTCGCAATTAAAGTTACACTGCTGGCAACCACCACAACTACAGTCATTATTGAAATCTTGCCAGTGGGACTGTTAGACGTGTAAAGGTCCTGATGGTCCAACACAAACATCTTTCTACAATGGTGGCCTGTGTATTCTTCGGAAGACTAGCCGCTGGTCAAAGAGTAACCAGTCTGGAACGTTCTTCTTGCCTGATTAAAAAGCAGACAGGCAAAGAAAAAAATCCCCACATTTTGTTGTTCATCTCTGATGTGTCACTAAAGCACCTTTGGCCTCAAAAGGGAATTCATGTTAGCATAGTGGGGGTGGGGTTGCCCTGAAACAGCCCAGGAACAACATGCAACATGTTTCCCATTTAAAGTCCTGAACATAATGCTGCTCATTTATCAGCGATGGTAGAAAGCTCACTGAAGTCCTCACACATGAATCAGGTGCTCTCAGCACAACAATGCTCGCCAAAGCTGCTAGTTAAGTTTCCTAATTCAAATCACTCAGCACTCTGAGAGGACCAGGGGAGTTTTTGTGGTGATTCCTGAGTACCTTTTGCAGAGGCAGCAATATCCCCTCATAATTTAGAATCAACAGGCTCGGGGCTGTGCAGGCCAGACGGGGATTAGCTGGTAAAACAAATGCATTAGCCCCTGACCATGGCTATCAAAACAGCCATTAGCATTTCCGCAGCTGGTAATCGCTGGCGTTGAGAAAACAGGGAGGAAGCCTCCTCGGCTGGCTTCCCACACATCGCTACAAAGTGGGCTTAAGCACGCCTGCCACTCATGGTCGGGGGATGTGCGCGCGCAGCTCGTGCACGCACTGACACACTCATAAACAACACACACACTTTCTTACATGCACACACACACACGCACACACAAAAGGCACATGGAGACATTTACTGGTAGACATTCACACAGTCACACACGCTGTGTCACCGGATTCCATGCCCCCAGGCTAATGGGAGACACGGCGGGTTCCCAGGGGCAGATCGTGTTGGGCAGTTTGAAACCAGTAAGAAAACAATTAAGTCATCAGCATTAGCTCTGCGGAGGAGGAAAGGGAAATCGCCAGTAATACTTTAAAGGGGGAAATAGGATTACAACAAGAACAATAGGACCTCCTAAAATCAAATTAGTAAGTCTTCTGTGGATTCCACTTGAGGACAAATGTCTCCAACCTTTAGAACGGTAAGATGTTCTCTGATGTGACCCGGAGCTGTAAGGACGAGAGAAGAACTTTAGGGGTCACTGGGTGCTAATGTGTGGAGTTGACTTTCACTGGCAGGAAGTGGATGTATATATCAATTCCTTTTATTAGCATTCAAACATCTTCAGGTAAGTCAGTTAAAACGTGGCACATAAACATCTGAGCACAGAGCGAAGACATCAGAGTCTGCAGATGTAAAGAAAAAGGCCGCAGTTTCAGTTAGGGACTGTACAAAAATGATTGTGGTAGGGAGGGGGGCTGAACCTTATGTTTCACTATTTAAAACAGCATTAATAATGTTATTAATATTAATTAATATAATGACAAATCTGCAGAACTGTTCTACAACTATAACTATCTCTAATAACTATAAAGATCCACATTTTATTTTTTTTAATTTTTTAATTTTTGTATTCAACCTTTAATTCACCAGGTTAGTCCCATTGAGATTAAGAACCTCTTTTCCAAGGGAGACCTGGCCAAGACAGTCAGCAGCAAGAACACAAAGTTGCAGACACAGGCACAAATAGAGACAAAATACAATTCACAAACACTAAAAGCACTAAAATTTGCATTAAAAGAGAACTATTTAAAGACAAATGGGGGGACAAAAGGAACTTTTCTGGGAGTCAGCTGTACAACAAGGGAGCTAAAAACATTGTCATGCCATAGAGTCTGCTTCTAAAGCCTTCATTTTAGATTTTAAAAATGTTTAATGATACCAGCTCCTTGATTTTCAGGTAATTTTGGAGCAAATCCCACATCTATTGTGTTCCTCAAAACGAATGGGTCCTGCTAACTGCTATAGCTGCCTGTGATGAGGAAAGTAAAGCCGTAATACCTTGTTACCTTATGATCTTCTTTTCTTTTCTTTTAACAACAAATCTCACATGGGAAGCATGACATAAAATATACATCTGGGATGAGAAAAACATGTAAAAACCCTCCTCTACTCTTCCAAAAAAAGAATGAGACTACACCCTCTCTTCAGCAAAAATAAAAAAATATATACAACTTTCTCCATTTTCTGACTCCCCACTCCAAATAATTTTCATACAGTCCCTTAATGGCATCATCAGTCCATTAAGTCCATTAGTGTTACAGTGGTCAGAAACATGCACAGGGAACAAGTCAAAATGCACACTCACAGCTGCAGGTATTTATATTTAATTATGTATTCATTTATTACAGAACTCTGTTAAGGTGGACTGTGAAAGGGGTGTTAATGTTTATTAGGTTAATATATGCGTGTTAAAGTCTTTTCCTAAAGACATTTCAAGTTGTTCTAAGAAAAGTCAACCGTGAAATACACAATAGCGGCTTGTGGATTGGCACTTGAGTTGAGCGTTGAGCTTTTGAAAAGGAGGGTGTTAAAACACACACTAGCG
>CAKALU010022052.1:0-13469 GCA_916700995.1 Hozukius guyotensis
AGTCTTTTCACGTGTCATTTGTACGCCAAGCAAACGTCCACTAACTTCAGGCAAGACAACCACTTAGTTAAGGTAAGGGGGCTTAAAGGAGCAGTGTGTATCTATCTTAAAGTGAATATCACTGAATTATTATTATCAAAACACATTTCCAAAGCTGTCAATAAAATGTCTGTTTTTTTAAATGCACTCTGGTTTAAAAATGCAACCGGCCTTAAACTCTATGAATATTACTAACACACACACAAACAAACAAACACACAAACACACAAACACACACACACACACATGCAGGTGCAGGCTTTGGGCGATCAGGCAGGTGTTCCCACCCGCCTGCCTCCTCTGGGACGGCGAACCAAGCACTCCTGCTGGCTTTAAGAGGCTCTTATCCAGCCAGCGGGTGAGTTTGATTCAACAGTCGAGAGCCATTCAGGTGAAGGAGTGATTCTAGCATCTCTCACCATTTCTCACCGTCTCTCACCGTCTCTACACCATCTCTCACCGTCTCTCACCATCTCTATGCCGTCTTTCACCGTCTCTACATCGTCTCTACACAGTCTCTCACGTCTCTACACCATCTCTTACCGTCTCTCACCGTCTCTACACCATCTCTCACCATCTCTTACCGTCTCTACACCATCTCTCACTGTCTCTCATCGTCTCTACGCCGTCTTTCACCATCTCTACACCGTCTCTACACCGTCTCTCACAGTCTCTACACCGTCTCTCACAGTCTCTCACCGTTTCTCACCGTCTCTACACCATCTCTCACCGTCTCTACACCGTCTCTCAACGTCTCTCACAGTCTCTACACCATCTCTCACCATCTCTCACCGTCTCTACGCCGTCTCTACACCACCGTGTCTCAACGTCTCTACGCCATCTCTAAGCGTCTCTCACCGTCTCTACGCTGTCTCTACGCCGTCTCTACACCATCTCTCAACGTCTCTCACCGTCTCCTCACCATCTCTCATTGTCTCTATATCATCTCTCACCGTCTCTCACCATCTCTCACTGTCTCTCAACGTCTCTACGCTGTCTCTACGCCGTCTCTACACCATCTCTCACCATCTCTCACCGTCTCTCACCATCTCCTCACCATCTCTCACCGTCTCTCACCGTCTCCTCACCATCTCTCATCGTCTCTATATCATCTCTCACCATCTCTCACGATCTCTCACCGTCTCCTCACCATCTCTCATCGTCTCTACACCGTCTCTCACCGTCTCTACACCGTCTCTACACCGTCTCTCACCGTCTCTACACCGTCTCTCCACCATCTCTCACCGTCTCTACACAGTCTCTACACCACCTCTCACCATCTCTCACCGTCTCTACATCACCGTTTCTCACCGTCTCTCACTTCCACTGATCTGTTTCCTTCTCTTCAGCTCACCCTGACCTCGTCTCTACGTGTATAACAGCGACCACTAGAGGGCGCCGTCACTTGAACGTAAACACGTGTGATTTTGGGATACTTGCTGAAATAACTGATATATAACTGTTATTCACACAAAATATCCAAATCTTTCCTTTTTTTATTCCCTTTCTATCACTCCTCTCTTCGACTCCACCATCCTTCTATCATATAATTCATCCTCCCTTCTGTTTTTAATGTCTCCTCGTCTGATCTTCCCTCCCTCACCGTTGCTCAGTCTCTGTCTGGCTCTCTCGTCCGGTCCTCCTCTCTCCATCATCTCTCCATCATCTTCCTCTCCAGAGCCGCTGTAGTGTACTGATAGTGGGAGCACTTGTGCAGTCAGCTATGAAGTCTGTCCCCCTCCTCCTCTTCCTTCTACCCCCTCTCCCTCTCCCTCTCTCTCTCCCTCTCTCTCTCTCTCTCTACCTGGAAATTAATTTGGTCTCCTCCAGATGCCTATCGCCGCTGAAATGCCCCCAGAAATAGATCCACAAACAGCAGCTCAGCCAAAACGCTGTTGCTGCCTGACAGCCTTTAGCTGCTGGATGGAGGGGGAGGGGAGCAGATGGGAGAGATGGATGGATGGATGGAGGTAGGCAGGGTGTAAACGGTTGGGAGAACGGAGCGTTGGAGGGGGGAGAAGATGAATGGATGAGGGGAGAAATTAATAGATGGATTACCTACAAATTTGTACACTTTATTGCCTAAACAAACCATCAGGTTTGAGATTGATTTCCTTCCTTCCAGGCAGCCGTCGCTTTCTGTTCATTTTCTATGAAAAGCAGCTTGCAGAGACAAGAAAGCTGCTGCAGAGAGATCGTTCATCACAATAAAAGATTTAATCACCTTTTTTCTTCAACGTTGGGGCATCGGCACGCGGTGCAGTTACAAGCAGGAGAGTCTCTTCTTCGTGGTGCATTCAAGGACACACCTGAGATTTGATAGGCTGCTGCTGAGAAATACATTTTCTTCTCCAACCTTCTGTTCTAACGGCACCGTCTACATCGCTGTGTGTATGAATCCAACACGAGAGACAGAAACTGACCTTCGTCGTCTGTCTGAGCTGTAAAATCACCAGACTGTCGCTGAGAAGCGTTTCATCTCCAGCAGGTGAGCGGCAAAAGGGCCGAGGTACCATCAGATAACAACGTCTCATGAATTCCACTTCCTCCCGTCAGGTCGCAGCTTCCTGCCTCCTCAAGCTCAGGACAAATTAAAAAGGATAAAAGCCTCTTTGTAGGAGAATCAGTGGGAAGTGAAGGCTGGACAGCCGTGAAGTGTAATTTCAGCTCTATACATTTGACCTCTGACCCTCCGCCTGCTCTCTGCTCTTTTAACAGCACATATATGCAAATAGCCGGCTGTTAATCTGCTGCTCGGCTCTCACCTGATACCTTTGGTTGGAGTCAGACGCTGCTGTATGTCGTACTGGTCTACAGTATGTGTTTTATTCTATCTTTTTATCTCTTCTACTTCATGTTAACGCGGCTCAGACTGCAAAAAAACTCAAATGTGAGCGTTCAGATGCCAACATGTCGTCTTCAGTCGTGTGTTTTGGTTGCAGATGGGAAATGAAACAGTGAGACTTCATCAGATTTGAGTCTGAATCTGAGCTGCAGTGTGAAAGTCGCTGCAAAAGCTGCTGTCTGATGGGTTGGTCTCACTATTTACAAGCACAAACACACCTGAATCCTTCCAACAAGGACTGCAGAAACACGGTGGCAATGATGCAGCATATAAAAATAAACCTAACAAGTTTCCACAATATTTGCCAAACGTTTCTCCGTCAGAGCAGGTGTTGTGTTGTTAAAACAGGACGGTGGTGAGCCAGCAAGGGCCGGTCGAGCGGGGGGGAGACGACCTCAGCGAGCTGGAACTAAATTATCTCTGCAGCTTTTTCCGTCATAACAACAGATGTTGGAGTAGAGGTGACACGGAGGCATGTCATCAGCCCTCCATCCACACGAACAACATCACCTGTTCACGTCAAATCACTTCACGCTCTGAACACACAGAAGCAACTCTCAACTCTTCTCATTACGATTAAAGGCAGAACGGTGTCATTAAAATACACTACAACAACAATAGAATCACTATCACATGTCGTCAGTCCTGAATCAACCGCTGCAGAAGTCATATTCCCGTGGAGAGGATTATTCCACCATATGTCCTCTAGTATGAATAGAAATTAATAGAATATAAGAAAAAATGATGTCCCAAATAGAGCAGAATAGATGCAGAAACCCACGAGAAACACTTGTTTACACCCAGTCGACGACCAAACGCCGACTACAATATCAAAGTTATGCGTTTGTCTGTCATCTCTAAATCAACAGGTAACAAATATACGTACTCCTGACCAGAAACATCTGCCACAATAGAATAAAATAAATAGAATAGACGCAAAAACCCACTAGAAACACTTGTTTACACCCAGACGACTACCAAACGCCGACTACAATATCAAAGTTATGAGCTTGTTTGTCATCTCTAAATCAACAGGTAATAAATATATGTACTCCTGACCAGAAAAGTCTTGCGCAATAGAATAAAATAGAATAGAATAGATGCAGAAACCCACTAGAAACACTTGTTCACACCTAATAAATTGCCAAACGCCGACTACAACATAGAATAGAATCAAAGTTATGCGTTTGTTTGTTTCTAAATCAACAGGTAATACATATATGTACTCCTGACCAGAAAAGTCTGCCAGAATAGAATAAAATAGAATAAACCGTTACCGCATGAATAGAAGATCAGAATAGAAAAGAATCAAATCATCTGATTGCACTTGTCAGTCCTAAGTCAACAGGTGAATAAAATGCAGCTTTCTACCCAGAAAATGATGTTTGATATGTCACATAGAAGAGAATAATGTATATAACTACAGGAGAAAAGAATTGAATCAAAGTTATGTGATGTGTCTAAATCAACAGGTGAAAACTATGGATTACTGCTACTACCTATCCAGGAAATGATGTCCAGTATGTCCATGATGGATTACTGAAAGCCTGCAAAATGTCCCCTGAAGAGACACGTACCGACCAGCAAGAGATGCTAAATTACTAAGGTTGTCCTCGACCAAAGAAATTCTTAATCGGCTAACACTAATGCCCGGTTCAGACTCCACGATATCAGCCCGATTATAGCCCGACACGGCCGTCGTAGGGGATCGGGAACGATAAATGAGTGTCGTGTGCGAAAATCGATCTCATCTCGTGTAGTGTGTCATAGTACACGACAACCGACGCCACGTCTGGGACGCTCCACGACACTCCGAGGAAAAGTCTAGCCTCGTCTTGACACGCCTAGTGTGACATCTCCAACGACGTGTTCCTTTGCGTTGACCAATCAGGTGCTCTCTCCAGCGCGCAGTCGCAGTCAGGTCACTTGGTAATAAACAAACATGGAGAAAAGGAGGAGGGATGCTGAGTTTGCTGCTGTCAGGTGGGACAACCAAACTGACTGAAGTATGGACAGCCCGTACCGTCCCCTCTGTGCCGCCCAGGAGAACATCCACAACCCTTTTCTCTTTCTTTTCTTTTTCGCAACACGAGACCGCCAGCATCACACTCATTCAACCGCCTCCCCGATGATGTCTGAACTCGCGAATGATCGTGGAATACAACGTGCCGTGATTGCTCGTGGTCATACGTGTAGTATTGCCAGTCACCCGACCGAGACACTGCAAGAGTTTATGGCGCTGTGATCGTTAGATCTGACATGGTGACCATCGTCAAAAGTATCGTGTAGTCTGATCCCGGTATTACACACGATTTTGTCAACTAATCGATTAGTTGATTTAATCACCAGATCTGTAAAACTGAGTTTCTCCACAAAGAATCACACTAAAGCACCACTTTACATCTGGTGTTTACCAGAGACGAGCTCAGAAGTCTCTTTAGCATGAAGGAAGCATAAACAATGACTAGCTGACTAAAGACCAAAACGAGCGATTAGTCGACTAAGAGGGGGGCAGCCCTAAACCTATGCAATAGAATCAAAGTTATGTGATTTTCATCTCTAAATCAACAGGTGAAATCTATGGATTACTACGACTACCTATCCAGGAAAGAATGTCCAATATGTCCATGGATGGGTTACTGAACGGACACACCTGCACACGTACCGACCAGGAAGAGATTTCCAGGGCTGTCCTCGACCAAAAAGTTCTTAGTCAACTAACACTAACACACGATTTTGTCGACTAATCGATTGGTTGTTTTCGACAGATCTGTAAAGTATGGGAGAAACAAATGACAAAGGCTCTTCCTTAGTTTATTCTGGGCAAAAAGACGAACGCGTAGCAGCTAAAAGCCGTCATCAGCGTAATCACTCAAGCAGTAAAGCCAGTTTTAAACATACAGGTGAGGCACAAACACCTGTCGTGACAGAGAATACATACATGATTCCACAGATCTGTAAAGCATCACTTTAAATCTGGTGTTTACCAGAGATGTGCTCACAAGTTTCTTAGGAATAAGTCATTCCGCATGAAACAAAACATAAAATAAACAACTAATAGACTGAATAAATCTGAGTCGACTAAGAAGGAGCAGCCCGAAAAATGACCACAAAGAAACAACAACAACAAAACAACAGAGGCAAAACCATCATAAAGTCTGAGTGTCTGGCTCCTACTGTATGTGAGGCCTTTTGCATGTCTGCACCCAGGGGTCCATGAATATGTCCTCTACATAAACAACAGGTGTAAAACTAAAGTGATTGTTTGAAATGTTTCCGACAGTAAAAGGCCACACGCTGACCGAACAGGATAGATTCTATTGTATAGAATAGATGAGCTCTAAGGTGAGGAAAACATCATGCTCAGAAGTTTCAGCAGCAAAAAGCGTAAAATAAACAACTAATTGACTAAAGACATCTTCGTCGACTGAGACCAAATGACACATTAGTCGACTAAGAGGGGACAGCCTTAAAAATAATCCACAAAGAGACATAAACCGACTACAGGAAGACTCAAAACAACAACAAAACAGATGAAATCATCACAGAGTCTGTGTGTTTTGCTCCTATGTGGAGCCTTCTGCATGTCTGTGAGGACGGGTCCGTTGTCTCATAATCTGCCCATGATTATGTTCTATAAACAACAGGTGCTCATAAAGAAATCAGAGTCGAATGAAACCAAAACGACTGATTAGTCGTCCTAAAAATCACCACAAGGTGACATAAACCGACTACAAGAAGAAGCAAAACAACAGCAACAACAGACGTAAAACCATCACAAAGTCAGTGTGTCTGGCTCCTATATGGAGTCGCCCATGATTATGTCCTCTACATAAACAACAGGTGTAAAACTAAAGTGATGGATTTAAATGTTTCCGACAGTAAAAGGCCCGACGCTGACTGAACAGGACGGATTAGAAGAGATCAGATGAGCTCTATGTCTCAGGGAAACCTGCTGGATGTGAATCCACCAGTTGATCAGATGTGAGCACAAACATCATGTTTCCATATAGAAACTAGATTCATAAATCCTTAACGTTAATAATCAGAGGCAGCTTTAAAGGTCACGACCTGGTGCGCTCAGTGTGACCTGCCCAGGTGAGGAAGCAGCAGTGCACACACACCCCTCCACAATAAAACTCCCTGTTCATTCCTCTGAACCTCAAACACACACACACTGAGCCTCTGTCATCGATGGATGCACATGTTTTCCTCGACGCTCACACACACACACACACCTCTCTGCTCGCTCTGAGCGTCAACACACTGCATGGCTCCACACACCTGCACGCGCGCACGTGCACGTACAGGTGGACACACATGGGCAGGAGAGGTGAGGAGAGACAGCAGCAAAGCAAAGACAAGCAAAGACAAGAAGACAGTCCTCTGTTGTGTCCCTTTCCCCCCCAACAACAGTCTGTCAGCCAACCGACCTGTTACCCAGCCACATGCACACACACACACGCATGCACACGCACGCACAAGCCTCGACTCTCCTCTGGAAAGGGTGTCCTCCTGACACCTTCAGGCTCACAATAAAAAAAACAAAAAGACGCAAAGCGACGCCTGTGGAGCCGCCGGTCGGTGCGTCCTGTGTGCAGCTGTAAACATGCAGTGAGGAAGAGGAGGAGGAGAGGAGGAGGAGGAGGAGGAGTGTGGATGGAGCCCCGTTACCGTTCTCTCCGCGTCGGGTCCTGCTGCTGGATGCTCGGCTGCTTGGTGGGCGCCATCTTCCTGCAACAATTCTGTGATTTCTCTCTTTACTTTCTCTTCTCTCCTCCGGTTGCTCTCTGGCTTTATGTGCACGCTCCTGAGCGGCCGTGCGCTGCGCCCTGACAGCAATGCGTCATGGTCGGCGTGTTAAGACAAAGCCATGGTCCGTGTGCATGTGTGAGATTGTGTATTTGAGCGTGCGTGCGTGCAGTGCGTGCGTCTCGTGCTTGTCTCTCTCCTCCGCCGCTCAGGAGCGGTGAAGCACCGGGCGGTGGAGGTGGAGGCAGGTACCGGGCTGCAGCTGCAGAGGCATGCCGGGTGGAGTGAGGGGGAACCCGGGCTGGATGCCTCTCAGATCCCGCTGTCTCTGTCTGTCTCTCTCTCTCTGTCTGTGTCTCTCTGTGTCTCTCACGCACACAGCTTCGGGTTTTTTTGGCACTACAGAAGAATCCCCTTCATCCGTTCCAAAAAAGAATCCAAACAGGCGTCAAATCGTTACATTGTCGCAGCTGTAGCTGCAGCGTCTATATCCGCGGTGAGATGCCCGCGGAGGAGCGTCGCTGGGCGGTCACAGAGGCTCCGCGTTTTTCGGAGCATTTTTTCTTTCCTCCTCTGTGTGGCTGCTGACAGAACAGGAGAAAAAAAAAAAAAGGACACCACACATCTCCGGTATTTTCTCCTCCAGCCCCGGCGCAACAACGCCACTCAGTTGCAGTTTGTGTGCGCGTGCGTGCGTGTGTGTGTGTTTTATTTTTTATTTAATTCTCTCCTCTCTTCCTGTATCACAGGTTGCACTATTGCAATATTTTAACACACAAAAAACACCACCCAGCGTGCACGTAGGTGGTGATGGGTGATTTATTTGGATGTAAATCAGATCACCTCCACACACACCCTCCTCCTCCTCCTCTTCCTCCACTGTCATAATAAACACATCACAGAAAATGTCTCACTTCAAAATCCCCCCCAAAAAGAATCCAACTTTTTGTGCATTATTGTTTTGCATATTAGAGTCATGTTTTGGTGTTTGCATCTGCATGAATATGAGCCTCTGAATGTGAACATATGTGTAAAAACATCTAAATTATCTGCTCACTTTTTCTATATTTCCATCCACTAACAGAGATTTTCCTGCAGCAGGCTTTGATGAGTGCACGTCAGCGATGGCTCATTATCCTCCAACAGAAACCTGCTTCTTCTTCTCTATCTTTTTTTTCATTCATTTAAATTCCTCTTTTTTTTATTTGAATGTATAATTCATTGTAACCTAATCGGTGTGCTGTGTGATTAACCCCCAGGCTGCAGCCCTGGAAGCTGAAAAGCCTCCCCTCTCTCTCTATATACCAATGACCTGTCAAGGTCAAAGGCATGCTGGGTATTCTCCACACAAACACGGGGTTACAGGCGGTGCTGTGGTGGAAAATAAAGGGCTGGAGAAGAGGGGAACCGTGACCTCCGGTGTCTGCCGTCGTCACGAGCCGAGCCGAGCGCCCGCCGGTCGACGACACACGTGTGGTTGTGTGTTCAAGAGAGGCGTCGGCGTGGGATTCTACCTCATTATATGTTTGACAGCAGATGCAGTGAAATAAAAAAAAATACAAATTTTCAAATCAAAAGTGAGCTTTAAATAAACTGAGGTTTGTTTTTGCTGCATCGCTGGTTGCAGATTTGTCCGTCCGTGTGTGGAAATACTCGGTAATATTCAAAAGCAAAGAGCAGCTTCTAAAAGCTGAGAGGTCACATGTTTGACCCCTAGAGCCCTCAGCTGCTCTGATGTCACTCATTCACTCAAACGCTGGATTTTGTCTGATTAGGTGCATTTTGGGGGATAAACACAAATGAAATGTGAAGATGTTTTGGGTTTTTATGAACACACCGAAGACGTTTTTGCTCCCGTTTTGTGGACCGAGGCGTCACCTGCTCCCGTCTGCTTTTATTTCTCTAACCTCGTCCGGCGTCTCCGGCTCCGGATGAGGTTCGGCTGCTCCGTCTCTCTCTCCGTCTCTCTCTCCGTCTCAGCTCTGCTTACTGAGAGCAGTCAAACGGAGGCGACGTGGATAATGGAGCGTAATGTATAAACATATTAGCTCCCAGCTGTTTGTTGGGGGAAACATTATGTATAGAGAGAGAGAGAGAGAGAGAGAGAGAGGGATGAAGAGGGGCAGCGGGCCGATGATGAAGACGCAGGAGAATATTTAAAATAACGTCCTGAGACTCTGCGGCCGTTTGAAATCCAGTCACAAATAATCAAACCTGTCTTGGTGAAGTTCACCTTTTAAAAGAGCTCATTCTCAAACTGTGGTCTGGGGCCCTCAGAGGGTCCTGGAGGAGTTGTGACGGGGCCCCCAGCTGTCAGATGACGACATGGTTAAATTCCTGCATGTATCAGAGAAGGTGTCAAACCACGACTCTAATCCTCACACATATGGACACAAACATACCCAGAATCCCCCCCCATTCCATATGGGTGTCCGGGGGTCTACAGAAGCCCTGCTTTAAATAACAATAGGGCCCTTATTCTGCTCCTATTTGTTGCTTTAGAGGGCTGAGACGCTCTCGGAGAGGCCCGGCTCGGATTTATGTCGTGTTTGCTCCCCACAGCTTTTAGACTTTAGCTACACTCCATAATACGGAGACTTTTCTCGGGTAATAAGGCAAGAGAGAGTGTGTGTGGGGTGTGTGTTCAGGGGCCCCCCCACGGCTCCAGATGATTAGAAAAAACAACCCTACTGAGCAGGCCGGACGGGAGGCAATCATTTAGATTCAGATTGGAGGTGGAAATAAGAAAAATAACAGGAGGACGGACGGATGGAGAGAACTGTCCCCCAGAAAGGTTGGACATGAAGGAGCCGCTCAGGACCGACCGGCTGGGAAAACACTCAACACCTTCCTCCTTTTTCACTTCTCTATTTCCAATAAATTACCTCCCGTGTTTCCACTGAATTAGCAGAACCTCATCCCAGCTTTTTTCCACTGAATTACCTGAACTTTACTCCTCTATTTCCACTCAAATCACCGCAGCCGGATTCCTCCATTTCAACCTCTTTCTTCACTGAATACACACACCTTTATATACTATATATATATACATATATATACGTCTTTACACAACTTGAAACACAAAACAAACTGTGGATATTGAATTTAATCCTCTTGTGTGGCATCAACGTCACCAGATTCTCCTTTTACCTTTCAGGTTTATTAGAGAAAAAAAGCAAATAACTGAACTTCACTCCTCTATTTCCACTCAATCACCGCAGCCGGATTCCTCCATTTCAACCTCTGTCTTCACTGAATACACACACCTTTATATATATCTATATATATCTCTCTCTATATATAGAGAGAGATATATATATATACATACGTCTTTACACAACTTGAAACACAAAAACAAACTGTGGATATTGAATTTAAGCATCAAAGTCACCAGATTCTCCTTTTACCTTTCAGGTTTATTAGAGAAAAAAAGCAAATAACTGAGGAAAAAAGGCCACATTTGTGTGACACTGATAATGATAAATTCTCCACACACTGATGCAGTCAGAGGTTATGATGGATGATTTATATAAAACTTTGATTTTAAATACCAACTGATTGCTTCATGATAAAAAAAAGATCTTTTAAAAAAATATCAAAGCAAAGAGTGTCCACTGAGTTAGAGATGCCCAACTGTGTCTGCACATTAAAGTGTCCCATGAAGAAGCTGTTTGCTGCATTTTAAAGATCTTATTAGAGGAACTTCAGTTTGCACTTTTCTACATTTTGCATTAAACTCTTTTTTAACCACATACCTCTGCTGGTAGGCGCTGATCCCCTGCACGCCCTGCGGGGTCCCGTTGGTGGCTCCGGGGACCTGGACCGGTAACCGACCCCCCGGGGGTCCCGACACCATCCCGCCTCCGACCCCCGATCCTCCGGGTCCCGACGCCGTCACCTGGACGCTGAAATCCGGGAAGATCCTGATCATGGTGTCCGATGCGCTCTCCGGGTCTAGCTCTCCAACCTTCCTCCTCCTCTTCCTCCAGACACAGACCAGTTACTGGGATCACTTTAGCTATAGAAGATCTTCTCTTTGTTGGGTTTTATTCTATAATTCTAACCTTCGGACAGAAGAACTCTCAGGCAGATCCGGATCATCATGGTCCCGGTGAGTCCAGCTCAGTGCGCAAAACAAACCAATCAATGGATCAATAGATGAAGTGAGTGGATAATGCACGAGCAGAAACGATCAGAGAGCTTTTCCTTTATTCTTCTTCTTCTTCTTCTTCTTCTTCTATCCTGCACAGAGAACCCTAACCCGTGCAGCAGCTCCGGATCATGGTCCCGGTGAGTCCAGTCCAGTGCGCAAAACAAAACCAATCAATGGATCAATACATGCACGGGATTAGTGAGTGGATAATGCACGAGCAGAAAAGATCAGAGAGCTTTTCCTTTATTATTTCTTCTTTCTTCTATCGTGCACAGATGACCCCCGTGCAGCAGCTCCGGATCATGGTCCCGGTCTCTCCGGTGCGCTCCCTATCCAACAGTCAGTGTGATCAATGGATCAATGGATCAATGTGATCAATGGATCTAAGAGGTGATAATCTCACCGGTTATAGAGACAGAGTGTTGGTTGATGTCTCCCGGTGCAGGAGCTCCGGACTCTCCGCTCTCACCGGCTCTCCATCCGAGGAAGGCATCCGGTACACCGGCTCTCCTCCGGGTGTCTGTGCCGGTGTGGGTCCGTGGGTGTGTGTGTGTGTGTGTGAACAGCGGACCTGAAAGAGAGCAGTCAGTCAGTCAATCAGTCGGTCAGTCAGTCAGTCAGTGAGCGCGCGGCTCTCAGCAGCACGAGCTCAGCAATGACATTGGTGTGTGTGAGACACAGAGAGACACAGAGAGATGTGATCCAGCAGCTTCAGCAGCAAACTGTGTGTCGGTATGTCGGAGCGCCTGCGTGTGCGTGCGCGCGCGCGCGTGTTTGTATGTGTGTGCGCTGCAGAAAGAGAGAGAGAGGAAGAGAGAGAGAGGTGGAGAGAGAGAGAGAGAGAGAAAGAGAGGGAGAGGGAGAGGGAGAGAGAGAGAGAGAGAGAGGTGGGAGGAGACAGTGTGGGTGTGAGTGAATGTGACTTTATTCTGGAGTCTGATCACACACGGAGCTCCAGTGAGCAGAGAGAGGAGCTCTGAGCTCTGAGATCAGATGAGACACTTTACGCACACATGATGAAGGAAACACACACTCCTCTCACACACACACACCTCTCTGTTACTGTACTAAACCTCTCAATGGAGCTCCGTGCGTCAACATGTTTTTGGCACAAAATCCACATAAATCTTCTAGTTGGGTTTGTTTGGTGCGTTACGCGCAGAAAATCCTGCAAAGTCAGTCCGAGAGTTCTCCTCTTCCTTCTGGAAACCTGTTCCTCACACAAAGCTGACAAACTGTGACGAGTTTGGTTTCAAGTTTGTTGAGTTTTTTTTATTATTTAACCTTTTAGGTCCGTTTGAAGACTGTTATGATGTGAAACATGCTGCAGAGCAGAAACATACAAGGAATAAAAAAAGATACATTTTCCTATAAAACTATAAAACTGGTTCTTTATTATCTTTATTATGCCTTAGAAATAAAAGTCCAGTTTACAGCTGCTGCGATATTCAACACAATAAAGAGAGTAAATGTCCTCCATCTGAACAAACAGCACTATCAGTCAATCTCTCTCTCTCTCTCTCTCTCTCTCACTCTCTCTCTTTCTCTCTCTCACACTCTCTCTTTCTCTCTCTCTCTTTTCCTCCATCTCTCTCTCTCTCTCTCTCTTTCTCTCTCTCTCTCTCTCTCTCCACCTCTCTCTCTCTTCCTCTCTCTCTCTTTCTGCAGCGCACACACATA
>CAKALU010022056.1:0-10651 GCA_916700995.1 Hozukius guyotensis
TAAATGCTGCAGCTCCTCCAGACCAACAGAGGTTTCCCGTGTCTTGTGAAGTGACAGGGCTCCGCAGCGAGAAACGTTATCGTCTCTGACCGGGTGCCGGTGTCTCCCTCCGACACCCGGTCGCGAGGCTGAGGCAGAAAAAGCTAACACTAGGATCAGCATTGATTCATGGAGAGACCTTCGTCTGGTCAGCTAACATTACTGCCAAGCAGGTGAACTATAGAGTGATATTGTGGTTTTAGCTGACGTATGTCGCCTCACTGTTTTGAGCGATGCTCGTTCATGTCTATTTAGAGCGAGCAAGCGCGAGCCCGACGCTGACTTTCGTTGACTTAACGGCCACAGGTGTTGCTGTTAACAAGCATTTCTGAATCTTACAAACAGTCCCTTTAACAACACAAAACAATGACAAATTGTCCAGAAACCCTCAGAGGTACTGCATTTAGCATAAAAATATGCTCAAGTCATAACATTGCAAACTGCAGCCCAACAGGCAACAACAGCTGTCAGTGTGTCAGTGTGCTGACTTGACTATGACTTGAACCCAAACTGCATGTGATCATCATAAAGTGGGCATGTCTGTAAAGGGGAGACTCGTGGGTACCCATAGAACCCATTTTCATTCACATATCTTGAGGTCAGAGGTCAAGGGACCCCTTTGATAATAGACAAGCCAGTTTTTCCTCGCCAAAATTTAGTGCAAGTTTGGAGCGTTATTTATACCCCTTCGTAACAAGCTAGTATGACATGGTTGGTACCAATGGATTCTATAGGTTTTCGAGTTTAATACAATCCCAGTATCTTCACTGAGCCCGCCACAACCTACAGAAGATCGAATAGCGGCCGAGGTTAATTAAAAATCGCAAGTTGCGTTAATACGTTAAAGAAATTAGTTAGAGTTAAAAAGCTGTTTCCCCCAGTTTTAGTTTCAGTAGAAAGTGAATTAGTATGCTTCCCAAGATGTCAACCTATTCCTTTAAGTAGCCTACATTTCTACAGAAATGAAGGTGGTGAGTCACTATCTTCTTCAAGAGACACAAAGACATTCGAGCATGGATATCAGGCAGACCCCCTTGAGACATCACTCGCTGTGGGTGGATTTAACCTGAACTCGCATGAAACTCACCGAGCTCTCTGGAGACTGGAGACACCATAGCATTCTCTCCCACCTTTGCGACTGCATCGAAATAGGTCTTCCCAGCAAGAGTCATCGCTGCGTGGAGAGGCAGACAAACATCATCGAGTTAGTGAAACTTGCCGGTGAAACTTTATTCAAACCAAACTCTTCTTTGATTAGTGGAGATGCTATTGACTTTGAGGTACACTATAGAGATCATCAGGTGTCAATCCTACCTGTGACTGTCTTCTCGTAGCTCTTCCCGAGGTTGACCAGGTTCCTCAGGCCTGGGTTGAACTGCTCCATCACATTCTGGGACAAAGAGCAGGAGATTAGAGGTTGTGGAGAAAAGCAACAATCAATCTTTCCTGATGTAATCATACAGTTTCACACAGTTTCGCAAGTCATTTTCTCATTCGCTCGCTCACAAACATCTCTAATTTCCTTTAAGAAAAAAAAAAAAAGGACCTGCCCAAAATAATAAAACTCATGAGGCTATTTTCGTGGGAGTGGGTGGAGAAGAAGAGAAATACACGACAACAAGTGCAAGTGTTTGTGCCGGTGCTCTATTAATATCGCCATGTGAGAACAATAAAACCTTCAATCTTTAACTTGACCCCTCACGTATGCTTTAACAACTCCCTCAAAAGAGCGAAGTCCTACACAAAGTTGCAGCTATTTGTGGCATGAACCTCATCACTCTCAGCCTCCCAGCCCCAGACCCCCCTTCTCTCTCTCTCTCTCTAAGTCTCTCTCTCTCTATTGAAATGCCTCAACAATCAAGTGCTGTTCACCTCCCTGTTTCTATTCCCTTGGCACGCCCTCAATAGAACAATGAAGGGGCAGGTATGACTTTACATGAAGAAAAGAACAGAGCAGAGGAGGAAAGAGAAAAAAGGGAAACAGGTTTCTCCTTTTCTTTTCTCTCTCTCTCTCTCTCTCTCTCTCTGTCTCTCCCAGCTGAAACTGTGGCACACTGTTAACTATACAGGTATGACTCTCTCTGTCTGTCTCACACACACACACACACATAGATACACAAAACACACACACACTTAGTATTGCTAATCCAGCGAGGACATTCCACTAAACAATCAGCCTAATTCTACCATTAAATCTAAACTTAAAACCATAAAATAACCTTTTGAACTCTACTCTAAACTTTATTCTTTTGGATTTTGAAGAGATATGGTCCTCACAGAGACATAAATACAGCCCAGACACACTCTCTCACCTGCTTATCAGGTGTGAGTGGCAGCAGGGCAAACTTGATTAGATTAAATCTCTAGGCCAACTAATCAAAATTAATCCCATGATTAGATGACTATTGATCCAATCACTTTATGCCCATTGAAAAGCTAAAGCAGGTTGAGAAACTTTTGTCTCTCATCATCACGTCAGACAGACAGGCTTTGAATGTAATGTGGTTTGCTGAGTTTTATGCATCGTTTAATAATAAAATATTGACATTTTTCTTTTTTTTACATTAAAAAAAAAATACATTATTTCCCTTGTGAGCAACAACAGAAAGTTGCTTTTTTTACAATGTGAAAGCAAAATAATGGGTCCTTTATATAAAAAAAAGGTGGTAAATGGGAAGAAAAATGTCCCAATAAAATAAAAGCACAGACACACTATAACTGTCTCTAACAATTTTATTGTGTTGTTATTTCTGTGATTTATGTTTTAAAATGCAACAATCATAACCCAACTAAGAATCCCCCTCTTTTAGGCTTCATCATCACAAACCTGGGATAATCTATCGATTATCGATTGTATGTCCTTATTTGTTATAAGACTTACCTTGTAGGTACTTTCAGTGAGCTTGCTCACGTCATCTGGAGCTCGAGACATGATGACAGGTTGTTCCTCAATAAAAAATAAAAAACAAGTAAAATGCAAACGGTGTTTCGTAAATCCAGAATAATAAATCCCACAGCCGGTGGTGCTCCTTTTCTGCAGCCTCGCTCCGTGCAGAGACGCTCAGCAGCCGGCAGACTGATGACTGACTGACTGACTGACTGTCTGACTGGGGCACGAGAGACTTCCCCGTGCATTTGGAGCTGATGAGGGAGGAGCGCGAGGGAGGGCGCCGTGACGTCACGACAGATAAATTGAAGTTGTGACAGAGTGTGACTCTACAGGTCCGCAAATTTCATGTTAATTAGGTGATAATTAGCACGTAACCTATTTGATATTTCTTTGGAATTACTGCCAAATTAACCCAATATTTACCTCAAAATGTATCGAAAATTACTTATTATTATAAACATTATTTCATAATTATATTCCACTATTTCCCAATAGCTGGTAATTTATTTAATACATTTCCAGGAAAAGAATACAAAGTTAATTGATATGCTTTATTTCCATGTCTGCTGATAAATAGATGATAATTAGCAAATAACTTATTTGAAATTTCTTTAAAAACTCATTCAAAAATCATTACATTAAGATAAGATAACATAAGATAAGATATTCCTTTATTAGTCCCACAGTGGGGAAAACTGCAGTGTACAGCAGCAAAGGGGATAGTGCAAAAAACAAGATGCATCAGCTAACACAGTAAAAAAAAAAAAAAAAAAAACTAAACAAAGTGTAAAAAAATATGAACCATTTAAATAGAGAGAAGTATAAAAATAGGAGCAGTATATACAGTGTTGACAATAAACAGACTATTAATAAAATTGCACAAGTGGAAAATGATATTGCACAGTGAGAATGAATGAAATTCCACCTGAAAATATCAGGTTATTGTCAGTTTTTGGTGTGTAAGTGTAAGTGGTCTACTGGGAGTAGTGCTGGTTGTGGAGTCTGACAGCTGCAGGAAGGAAGCTACCAGGAAGCTACCAGGTTACATTTGTGTAAACAATAAGTCACAATGGTGAGATTTGTGCCTGATCAGAAGTGTCTTCTATTAGTTTGGGTTTTCCACCAATGATGAAGAGCAGCGCACAGCTGCTTCTCAAGCCTAAAGGGCCCTATTTTAACCATTATATGCTATTTTAGCATATGATTATTAAATAATGTTTATTATAAAGTAATTTTATATACATTTTGAGGTAAATATTGGGGTATTTTGGCAGTAATTCCAAAGAAATTTCAAATTGGTTACTTGCTAAGTCGCCTTTAAAATCTTTTAAAGGCGTGACTCATTGTGGCAGCACTGTGTTTTGGTGTTAAAATAAAATGCACCAGTTGGCCTACAGAGGGTGCTGTAATACAAGTGTTTGTACAGTAATCCATGTAGTGGTGGAAGTTATACTGTCTATTCAAGGGCTGTCAATCGATTAAAATATTTAATCGTGATTACTCACATGATTGTCTATGATTAATTGAGATTAATCACAAATGAATCGCACATTTGTCAAGTATTTAATACTCTTATCGACATGGGAGTGGGCAAATATGATTGCTTTATGCAAACATGTATATATATGTATAATTAGAAATCAATTAACAACACAAAACAATGACAAATATTGTCTAGAAACCTTCACAGGTACTGCATTTAATATAAAAAAATATGCTCAAATCATAACATGGCAAACTACAGCCCAACAGGCAACAACAGCTGTCAGTGTGTCAGTGTGCTGACTTGACTCTGACTTGCCCCAAACTGCATGTGATTATCATAAAGTGGGCATGTCTGTAAAGGGGAGACTCGTGGGTACCCATGGAACCCATTTTCATTCACAAATCTTGAGGTCAGAGGTCAAGGGACCCCTTTGAAGACGAACATGGTGGCATTCAGCTCAGCCAGGGTGTCCACGTGAGCATCAGTGCGAACACGTCTTTTCTGGTTGGCCCTGGCGACCAGCTCATCTTTCTGAGTGAGGAGCTCCTCAAGCTGGCTGACTTTCTCCTGCCACTTCTCTACGACGCTGTTCACCCCACCTTTCACCTCATCCACGGAGGCTGTCACCCTTTAGGTCTGCTCTCCCTGAGCGTGGAGGCTCTGTTGAAGAGAGATGATCTGTTCATCTCTCTTCTTGATCTCTTCCTCTGCCTTCGCACGCTCTTTGTTCAGCTCCCTCCACCAGGTCACGATGGTTGCATCATATTCATCCTCAAGAGCAGACACACGGCGCTGAAGAGTGCTGATTTCCTCTTCCCTCTGCCAAATCTCCTCTTTTGCGCTCTGGAGGTCGGCCTTCAACTTCCTGTTCACTTGTTTGGTGACAAACAGCTTCCTCTGCAGGGTCTGTAGGGTGTTTTGTGTTCCAATAATAAATATATACATACATTTGCATAAAGCAAGCACATTTGTCCACTCCCATGATGATAAGAGTATTAAATACTTGACAAATCTCCCTTTAAGGTACATTTTTTACACATGTATCATATGAAGCTTAGAAACTTTACTGTAAAACATGACTGTCCATGAGCTGTTGGGGGCAGTATAGCCCAATCAACTGAAAAGTCATTAGAGTATTTTCACCAGCCTGCTTTTGATGAGACTTAAAGGCATCACGTATATTGATTGGGGTGAAGCTGCATACCCTTCCTCTCATTGTAAATATACATTTTACATACAATCAAGCAAATCAAAAATCAAATCAATCAAAAATACAATCAATAAAAAAAACGCAATAAATACGATACAACTTTTTCTACTCTTACGGTAAACGGATATTAGTACGGCTGATTTTAAGGTTAAGGTTGGAGTTTGATTCCATGTTTTACTGTATGAATACAAGTTTTTAGCATAGAAAGAAACACTGTTTTGCTATATGATTAAAAAGGATATGTCATGATCATAAGGTTAGTATGAGCAGCGATATCGATTTGGCGTATCAGACTGGTGCATCCCGACACAGGACCCTTCTCTAAGGCCTCAAGAATAAGTGATACTGCGAGACCTCATTCAGTCGATTGTTTAATCTAGTGGTGCATATTCAAACAAATTAATTAATCAAATCAGGACAAATCGAAACAAATTAGGGTCTTTTGGAGCCCCTGCAGGTCAGGGCCCCAGGGCAGTTTTCCCATTTGATAATCCAGCCTTTTATACAAGCATAGCTTCAATATATTTCTCTGTTGTATCCACTATGTGTATATTTTGAATGTCTTAAGACAATTATATTTCATATTTTCTTTACTGTATATGTAAGAGAGAGAAAATAGGGATATTATGCTGACTTTTACAATCAAATCTGAATAAAAGTCAACAAGAAATGTTAATAATATTTCAATTATACATTTTGGAATAGTCCCAGTAACCAGTGATTAACCTGCATTTTGGGTAATTCTTGAGTTGTTAGCACCACCATGTGGATATCAATATACCTCCACAGTCCTTATGAAAGTAGGTGTTATATCTGTTTTCAAACAGCCACATCTTAGACAGATGCCCCACATCACTGACAGGAATGTGACCCGGGCCACAGCCTCCCACTCAAAAGCTCATTGTTCCGAGCCACATGATTGAAACGCATGGTGACAATTTCAAGCCTTTACAGCTCTCATCTGCACGCTCTGACTCTCACAGAGGCAGTCAGAAGGAGCAACATCACCCATCACCCCTCTCCTCCCCCCATGTCCAACCACTCTGCCGTCAGGATTAACTTCTAGTGGAGGTCCTCCTGAGGACCAGCAGACATGGACAGGTATATCTATTACATTTGAGACATTTGACATTCTTGATCAGTTTCTTAAACTGTGCACTGTAAACAATTGTTGTTAATTTACTGCAGGATTTCAACAGTATTAACCTGTTATTGCTAAAAACAGTGCTTTACTGTTAATACAAAAGAAAACCTGTTAAATTACGCTCATAGGCCGTTTTTTTAACTGAACTATAATGCATTCTTAAAAAAACAGCACTTTACTGCTGATCAACTGTCTAAACTATCATCAGTAACTGCACATATGAGGCTTGTACATTGTACATGATTGTAAAATCAGTGAATTAGCCTTATTGTTCTTCACTCACATGTTGTTATGGTTTGTATTCTGTGCTTGTAGCCAGCTAGAGACAGACATTTTGGGAAAAGTGTCAACAGTTCTATTATAGCCTTTTTCCTAACAAGTGCCTTTAATTGTATTTAGTGTGACTATTCCTATGTCTGTAACCTGCTAAGTCTATTCATCTAGGAAAAAAATAATGTTTATTAAAATGTATGTAAAAAATACAACCTAAATAGTGCATTAAAACAAATCAGTAAGATAATGTAAAAGAAAGGTGGAAAACAGCTATATAATGTATCTTTAAACAGTAAATTAACTGTAAAATACTGTGAAATTAATAAAAAAACAACCAGTTCAAACTGTATTTTTCATTGACAGTACAAAGCTGTAAATTTCAGCGACAGTATAATAATGTTAATTTTACAGTAACATAAAGGCAACCCTGCTGCCAGTTCTTTACTGTTATTTTAATGGGAAATTCTTAACAGTGTGTGCTTAAACATGTGCTTGCAGAAAAAATGTTGCATGGATCTTGATACTCCTTCTCCTGGCCGTCCTGGGTGTGGCAGAGACCAAGGACCCTTTGACAGATCTGGGTAGGCCATCCAGCGTTTCTCATTTATACTTTTCTTACAGGCTTCAAAACTATATAAGAATATCCTTTTCTTTTTAAACAGAAAACATCGCTGGAAAGTTGGTTTTCTATCAGATGGAGGGGAACGCCACCTATGTGAGGGACACAGGAGAACTGGCTTCAGATGTCCCCACTGAGACCATGTTCGAACTGTTCGATCCTCAAAAGAATTTCAGCACGGCTAAGTTCACCTACACGTGGGACTTGGGGAACGGGTACGAGGACTTTTAATATTGTAAATATCAACCAAGGTGTAGGATGCTTTTCTTCATCTTTCACTCTATCTTTTGATGCAGAGAGGTGATCCAAGGGACTGAACCGGTCGTCCGCTATCACTACTCTGAATCAGGGAACTACACACTGCAGCTGAAAATAGGAGCAAATTTGACCCCGTATACACCTCCAATCACTGACGTCTACTCCACGGATGTCCAAGTGCTCGGTTTGTAATTGTATGCTTCAGTTTGTTCAGATTTAAAAGCTTCGTATGCAGCCTTACAACTTGAATTTCTTGAAACAAATAAATCAGATGATGAGTCTGATGTCATTAAAACAAGGCAGAATTCTCCTTCAGTATCCTGGAAATGAATCCTAGAAATGCCTCAAAACATTAGATTTGAATTGTGAAATGATCTCACGTAACTGTTATTAGATGTTCAGTGCTAAATTAACTGTCAAAATGGATTTATATAAAAGTAAATGCTGTATTTTTCACAGTTAAGTTGAGCCTATAAACTAACCCTATAAAGTGATGAAATTACTAATAACTCAAATTAATTTGTAGATGCAATTAAACACATCGAACTGAAGGGGCCTTCAGATTACGAGGTGTCTCAGAACACCAGTTTGGCTTTTCATGTTGATGGAAGGTAAGCTGCATTTTATTTATGAGTTTATTGCAATTAATGACTGGCTATCCTTTGAATTTGACTTCATCTTCAATGGGATTAATGCAAGTTAAATAATTATAATTAACAGTATGAAAAAGAATATCATCCTATCTCTTTACTCTGTCATATTTACAAAAATTGAACTGTGTGTCTTCAGTCCTCCCATGTGGGTGTGCTGGCGTTTTTTACACAACTGTGTGCCAGACACGGGTGGGAGCTGCACGCTGACCATGCTGTATGAGAACACCCTGCGACTGAACCACACCTTCACCTCCGCCGGCGTCCACTGCTTGGACATCAGCGTCCGCAATGACATCAGCAAGCTGCAGACATCCTTCAGCCTTTATGTCAAGAGAAGCAGTGAGTGGTGACACACGCACACACAAATACCTGCAGGCTCACAGGCTGCTTTCCATGACAAAAAGATGGACGGAGATAGGGAAGTTGAAAGACATAAACTACATAAAGGGCAAGAAAAGGAACAGGCTGATGATTGCTTTCTGAATGGTATTATTGTTGTAAAAGCCTTGAAACTCCAGTGATTATCTGAGGGGTTTAGGAAACTCTTTGCCCTTTCAGGGTCATGAAGTTACAAAACAAGGCTGAGGCTTTACGTTTGTATAGATTTGTCTCGTTCGTCCACTTTACTCTACTGGACTGCGTTTGTAGAGTTTAAGATCCGTCACCACCATCATCCAAGAGGCTTCATGGTCCAAACGTACTAATCCATTCTGAGCAGAATGATGGTGTGAATGACGAGTAAAAGTGGCCAAAATGTCAAACTGGAGAAACACTTGTTGAACGGAGGACATGACGGCATCCTCCTCACCACTGGTGTTTCCTGAATTTTCAGTTTTCAGTATGTGATCCCCCTTATCCTACCCTTACAACTATATATACCTTGATCCACGTCACTGTGACGACTCTCACATGACTGACATGTGACCTTATCGACCCCTCAACCACTCTCATGTGACGTCATGCTGTGAACCACCCTGAGATGTTTGAGAGGTTTTAAAGTCCTGGGAATCCCCATTGGTCGAGAGGTCTTCAACTCCTCATCCACAGATTATGATACAATACTTTCAGTTTAAAGGTGCTCCATACGATATCCAGAGCATTAATATAGCAGCAAACAACTATTTGCTATGTAAAGATATAGAGGAGTAATGTCTACCTGAGCAGAGGATGAAGTCACTTGAGACACCATGAGCTTCTCTGTGCTTTGTGGACATCGCCGGCCCGGCCGAGCGTGCTTTTAGTGCGTGTTCGTGCACGTGAGCATTCCCCACTGGCTAGCTCACGGCCGCCGCTCTGCACTGCTCTCATATGGCGGTTACAGTTGATAACGCCGTCCCGACCGACGGCGCCATGGCGGAAGAGTAGCATCCACCCTAAGGTTCCCCCCAGGTTAAGAAGTTGTTAGCTCTGCAGCAGTGTTGCCGTAGTTTCCACTGTTAGCGCTGTTAGCACCGTTAGCTGAGAGCCGCCGGCTCAGCTGTCGCCATGTTGAGAGCCTTGCGGAGGCAATAAAAGAGTACCTAGAGGAGTAGAGGATACAAGCCATTCAATTTGTTTTAGATAGATAGATAGATAGATAGATAGATAGACAGATAGATAGATAGATGTAGATGTATGTATAGAACTAATGTATAAATATCAAATTGATATTTATTTATTTATTTCACTTATTCAATTTATTAACGTATCTATGTCCCTTTTCGATTGAGCAGTGTGAATTGGGTTATTTTATTCGTAAAATCATATTAATCTATCTTGCTATCATACAATAGACCCTTACCATATACGTATATATTATATATTTTGTTAACACTTTGATTAATCCCTATTTTACCGTCCAACTAAATATAAATTCATTAACAACCTAATGGGCATTTGCACGGCTCTCTTAGCTCTCTGCGTAGACTGACTCTACTTTGATGCCATTTGAATGAATAAAAATGAATCAAAATCAGTGATTCTTTAAAATGATTCATCGATTTGATTTGGTGCATGCATACAGTTAATTATAAAAAAAAAAGAAATCTTCTTCTTCCACAATCAAAAAGCTTCTTAAGACTAAGAGAAGCTGTGTTGTGT
>CAKALU010022056.1:10671-23595 GCA_916700995.1 Hozukius guyotensis
GATAACGCCGTCCCGACCGACGGCGCCATGGCGGAAGAGTAGCATCCACCCTAAGGTTCCCCCCAGGTTAAGAAGTTGTTAGCTCCGTCAGCAGTGTTGCCGTAGTTTCCACTGTTAGCGCTGTTAGCACCGTTAGCTGAGAGCCGCCGGCTCAGCTGTTGCCATGTTGAGAGCCGTGCGGAGGCAATAAAAGAGTACCTAGAGGAGTAGAGGATGAAAATGAAAATTGTCAATTTGTTTTAGATAGATAGATAGATAGATAGAGCTAATGTATAAATATAAAATTGATATTTATTCATTTATTTATTTCATTTATTCAATTTATTAACGTATCTATGTCCCTTTTCGATTGAACAGTGTGAATTGGGTTATTTTATTTGTAAAATCATATTAATCTATCTTGGTATCATACAATAGACCCTTACCATACACACACAGTATATATTATTTATTTTGGTAACACTTTGATTAATCCCTATTTTACTGTCCAACTAAATATAAAATAAAAAACAGTGTTTCTAAATCTTTAAAATGATTCATCAATTTGATTTGGTGCATGCATACAGTTAATTATAAAAAATAAATCTTCTTCTTCCACAATCAAAAAGCTTCTTAAGACTAAGAGAAGCTGTGTTGTGTCATGAGGTGTTTCAGATAAGACGTACCATGTGCCGTTTAGCTACGTTAGTTCCACAGACGGAGAGGGAACAGTGGAAATGGAGGAATCTGGGCACAGAGTGATCTGACTGCTCGGCACATGTCTGCTGTGCTCAATTGATTTGCTGCTGTTGTGATCCAACTAAAACTCTTAATAACCAACTTTTAGTGGCAGTTTCTTTGTAGCTGGTAAGCAGGAACATTTTGACTTGGTATTGAAGACTTTGACCTCTGTTGCTGTGGCATTTTAACAGGTTTCTTTGATTCTAAAAAGACCACACTACACATGTTTGTTTCTGTGTGATTAATTGCAGATAACACCCACATGGTCTTCATGCTGTCATGTGCTGCCATTCTTGTAGCAACCTTCTCCTTCATCACGGTCATCGCCTGCCGCCCTCGTCATCACCACAGATCACAGGTACAGAACTGAATCTGTTGCAGCATCTTACAATGACAACTTATATTTATATATTCATATATATATATTAATTTTACCCATGGTTTAAAGTGGTAAGACGTGGTGACTAAGAGCTGAATGAAGGACATGAAACAGAAAATAACATAGTATCAAACTGGGTTCAATGCATGTTTTGTGTTTCAGTAAAGTGATGGTAAAAGTGATGTGCATTTTATGACCACAAGGAGGCTCTCTGTGCCCAGAAATAAATGATGCCTGAGCAACAAATTGTGTGTGGCACTGAAACTCTTCTTCTTCAGTTTGTGGACCTGTATTTAATCTCAAACTTTGAAACTTTTTACAACATTTGTTTGTTTAATTCTTGCAGTATGCTAACTCCAGTAACGCCGTATTCCTGAAGAACCAAGACTCTGAAGGTCAAAGCACGATTGTTTTGAACTTCTCCAATGCGGAGAGGGGAGAGAAGGAGCCGCTCCTCATGCAGTATGGGACTCAATACTCCTCTTAACCATCACACTGCTCCTCTGTCTGCTCTCTGTCTGCACTCCAACATGCTGTGTTATAAGGTCATTAAATCAGTGGTTATAAACCTCATAGATGTGGGTCAGTAGGGCTCTGCTACACCCAATAGTATGTTTTGTCATCTATTCACATGGTCGATCCCCGAAAGAAAGAATAAAAGAAGACGACAGCAACCTCTAGCGACCGTAGTAATTATGACAGGAGTAGAAGCGGAAGTGAGGCGCTGTAGTGTAGACAGTGTGAAACGCCATATGGGGTGGAGGTGTTAAGAGTTAGGTTTTACTTTCACTTTTGAAACGGAACTATTTTAAGCCAAAACATGATGTTTTTCCCTAAACTTAAATAAGTGGTTTTGTTCCCTAAACCTATAGAAGTTGTAGTTTAGTTCTCTAAAGCTAAAGAAGTTGTAATTTTGTTCTCTAAAGCTAAAGAACTTGTAGTTTTGTTGCCTAAACCTAAAGAAGTTGTAATTTTGCTCCCTAAACCTAAATAAGTTGTAATTTTGTTCCCTAAAGGTAAAGAAGTCGTAGTTTTGTCCTCTAAACCTAAAGAAGTTATTATTTTGTTCCCTAAACCTAAAGAAGTTGTAGTTTTGTTCTCTAAACCTAAAGAACTTGTAATTTTGTTCCCTAAACCTAAAGAACTTGTAGTTTTGTTATAGAAATCTAAAGAAGTTGTAATTTTGTTTCCTGAACCTAAAGGAGCTGTTTTGTTTGTGTTCACTTTTACAACGTAGTAGGTGTAGTAGGCCCCTACCGACCCACATCTATGATGCTTATAGCGAGCAATAATGCACATTTTAAGGCCTGATAACAGCCATATCAGGTGGTGGATAGATGTACATGTAGGTATTTGGCAGAAAAAAAACACAAATATGGGGTAACAGAACAATTCTCATCTTGCATATCACCATGTTATAGATGTATATAGCTAAATCTGTAAATGATCAGTGCACAACACATAGCCTGATATGGCAATTGTAAGTTGCATAAGCAGTGCCTGTATGTATTTAGGACCATGGCATAAGCTGTGTTAATTAATGTTTGAGTCACCAATGTTCAGTAGTAGTTCAAACGCCTTCTGTATTTTCTTTAAAGGGTGATCAATTGATGAGTCACAGAGCTCAGGCTGACATTCAAATGAACTCATGATAAATTAATAGCACAATTGCAGGTCATGTTTAAACGATGAGTGTTAATTTAAGCATGCTGTGAATGTTTTTTTCTTCATATTGATGTATAAAGTTGGGCCTCGCTTTGCTTTCCAGAGAAAGAATAAAACATGTTCTCCTTTTTAAGAACTTTTTTTTTCCTCGCAGTGCTAAATATAAAATAATTGAAGTACTGTAAAATCAATTTTGCAGCTCAGTTTTGATCTCCGTCAAGTGGAAGCCAGAAATGGCACATGTTTGAAGTCTTGAACATATACAGTATGTACTACATACTAATTGTCAGACCATTTTATACGAACAGATGATGATGCAGGCGATACAAAGATGCCAATCAAACTGTAACTATACTGCCGAGTACTTCCCAAAGAACTTCAAAAGAGAAAGCAAAAATGTTTTTTCCTAAGATTTAATACTTATCTTTTTGTTTTCCAAGATTTCTTTGGAGCTATTTCACCCACAATTTATGCTCATTTTCCCCAAATTTCCTTTGTGTATTGCATTACGGGAGAATAGCATGCATTAAAGCTGTAGTTGGTAAATTTAAGCAAATATGACAAAAAAATATATTTTTATAAAATGGTCACTATATCCTGACTGTGCGTGGGACAGATAATCTGTGAAAAAAATCATGTTCCTCCGCCTCCTCCTAGTGCTCCTAACGGCATTTGCAAGATTTTACCGTGCCTGAAGGAAAACAACCAATCAGAGACGAAGAGCAAACTTTCTATTTTTTTCTCAGCACAGGAGGACACATGTTTTTTTCATAGATTATCTGTCTCATGCACTACTGTCAGGATATAGTGACCGTTTTATAAAAATAACTTAATAACAGCACACTCACAAATCAAAGGTGTTTATGGATATTGTCTGCTTTGAGGAATATTGAACACACTACATACTAAAAACTTGCTAATATCAGTATGTGTTACGGATTTGTAAAAGTCTACACTCATTCTAGCCGCTTGTGCCAATCCAATTTGTAGATAAAGATATTTAGTGAAAGTTTTTAACTGCTTGTGGCGCTATAGAGGCAAAGTCAGGGGATCAATAAAGTCATTAGGATTCGTCCTCTGGACACAAATTTCATGGCAATCCATCCAAAAGTTGCTGAAATATTCCAGTCTGGACCAAAGTAGTGGGCTGATATTGCCACCCATAGAGCCACCCCTTTACCACAACAACACTTTTTCAAAATGAAGATTGAGCCTTACTGGTGTAAACTACATTTTGCACTATAAAGTCAAAATTAGTTTGAGTAGATGAGATACTTAGTGAGACATAATTTGGCATTAAGTAAAATGTGCTTATTATTTAATAAGAGAACTTGAGAGTGTCGGGAGAGGAAGAGTTGAATAAAAGCAGGCATTGTATAACTTCACACAAAACAACATCCTTGAATCTTTCCAACTGCGCTGACGTCACTCAGATTATTTTCATACCTTCATGGTGTTTAATGACAGCTCGTCCACTGCTAGAGATGTCACAACATTATTAATTGAGAGCCTCCTGATGAATGCCAGCTGTCAGAGACGCTGTGTGAAGCTGCAGGTGCTAAGATGAATATACCTCACTTCCATCAGAGGATCGACCTTGAGCTAAAACAAGAAGAACATTACGAACCTGGCTTTTAACTCTGTTACATTCACTCACATCTCTCTCTCGAAAAGCATTCACAAAGAACCAACCACAGAAAAACAGACACGTAACTGTGACAAATCCAAGTAGATGAAGATTTATTAGAAGATTTGTAAAGTTTCTGATGTGTCAACTTGTTTTTCTGGGTTGCTGTTTGACTTAAAATGAAGTGATGCAAAAGCAAGTCAATCTTTATATATATATTAACACATCCAGCAGAGGCAGAGCTACATAGAGATTAATTTGGAGTTGTGATTCTGGTCACTTGATAAATTTAAGTCCAACATTCATTCTCCTTTTTGCTCATTTTTGGTCTCCACCAACTCCTGGGGGAAATCTCTGGCTCTGTAGCTGCTGAATGCTCCACTATGTTCACCAGCTGGATGCAACTGTGTCTGTTTTGCCGTTTGGTGCTGGGCAGGTGTGTACAGTGGGTATATCAGAGCTTATTCACTAAAAACAGCTGCCTGCTGCGTCCGAAAACATTACACACAGGCATTTGATCCATCGTTAATATAACAATATCGATTAGTGCAGCTTTAATACTGTACTGATAACGTGAACTTATGGCTCTCCAGTCACTGAAAAAAACTGTGAAACATCCACTCAAAAGAAAACCATTTTCCACTTTATTATTTCTATTTTGATTTAAGTTTTTGTTTTGCTGAGTCTTCATTACACCTTTTCATCATTTCTGATATTTCATCTCTACAACCAAGCTTGTTTTTATCCACTTATCTCAGCTTGTAAAATCAGACATAAAACACAGGCTAATAAAGTAAGAACAGATACAGACACTGGCCTTGGACGTTTTCTTTTCCATCTCCATGACCATTATTGACTGAATTCAGCTCCGCTTAGCCGCTTGGAGACTTTTATGTAATTACTTTTTTTTTCTTTCTTTCATCCTGTGTCATCGATAAATGACATGTTGTGCAGAGACGAACAAAGAATTGCCTTACACTATGGGATGGACATTCAAGCTGCATAATATTGTGTTCTCAGACGAGGCCACCTGAAGAGACGCATACAGGTTTCTATAAATCAGGCCAATGTCACATATTCTTTGCCTTATATTGAAGAGGACAGCTATATATAAACAGTCTATACAGCCTTCTTTGCACATTTCATCTAATTAATTGTTCGGTTTGGTTCAGCAGCTCATCTTGCATTTTAATAAGCTGCTAAAGCTTAGAATTTCATAAGTTTTATTGAAGCTTATACTTCATGGCCTTGAAAGTACATGTATAGATTTAGCCCTGCACTTGAGGTGTTTTCAGAGCAGTGAGTGGTTGGAAAGAGCTGCTTTGTCCGAGGGAGTGTGTATGTGACGCCACCCGTGACCTTTCGGCCTCTCCCAACTGATAAGTGTCGCTAATGCCACCCAGGACACCTGTTGTTGTCTTGGCCCAAGCCATCTGAGCCTAAAAGATCCTGCTCAGATTAACTCATGTCACTCCTGTGTCACCTCACCAGCTTGACCGATGCCGCGAACAAGAAGCGAAGTGATTTTAAAATGGTGTAGATCGGGATCTAGAATGCATGAATGATGCACAGTTGCATCAGGGTGACAAAATCTGTCCAATATTTGTAAATTCATTTTGCAGCAGTAATTTCCTTTATTTTCCACATTTTCATTTATTGGCAAAGCAAATGATTTTCAACATTTAGAAAACATTTAATGGCACTTAAGTCTCCAGAAGAAGGCCACAAGAACAAGATGGACAATGCCTTATACATGTGTGAAAAACAACGATTACATAAAAAAACTATATTTTTGGTCTGGACAGAGATTATGGAACATTACACTACACATACAAATAATTAATGCACATTCAAAATCCATTTTCTGTCGAATGCTTGGTTAAACAATCCACTGCGACAATGTTACAAATCACGAGTAAAGATATATCACAACACTGAAGCTATGAATATATTTCCAACATGATTCACCGTTTAAACGGGTTTTGTTCAAATGGAAAAAGGCAATGAAAAAAGCACTGTGATAGACTCACTGGTATCACTGGTATCAGTTATGTTTGCCTCCCAACAAGGTCATACGAAAGCTGTAAAACAATATCAACAGAAGTATTTCTACCAGAGAATGAAGTATTTTGCACACATGCTCCAACTACCAGCTAGTACACATAACAGAAAAAAGTGCCATATTGTACTTTTCCAGTTATATTCTCCTTAAAAATGACCGAACATGTCAGGATCATTGGTGTGATTGATGTTGGCTCTAAGCCTATTCCAAGCTAAGGAATAGACATAACATTAGCCAGACCTTTAATCTTTCCTCACTCCCACGCTGCACGCAATACCAACTCACATGTCAACTGTCAGCTAGTCTGGATCCTGTAGTAGTAGCAGCAGTACCTGCGTGCGTCTGTGCCGGACTAGAGTGGATTTTCATTACTTCAAAGCTTGTGAGTGTGGAGGGAGGGAGGGAGGGAGTGGTGTGTGGGAGACTGTGTGGGGATGAGGATGTATGTTATGTCTTAGCACTAATACCTGAGGGGACCTTTTTACCATGGTGGTGGGTGTATTGAAGGACTGAAGTACCTTAGTCATGGTAAAGAAAGAAAAGAAACAGCCACCAGTCAATGATCAGCCTCCACATCACCTCTCACCTGGATCACAAATCTCTAATATCTCTCTGTGCAAAGCAAATCAAATTCTTACACGCAAATGTATACCGTGAAGTCCATAAACTGCCTCACATTAAGAGCAGACAACAAAAAAAAAAGCTGAATGGATGGAAACACCGGCTAATGTAAAGAGAGTTTTAAGCATCGGGCAGTCGCTCCTGACACATCTCCAAGGGCCGCTTGAACGCTCCCCTCCCGAAAACTTCAACGTTGGTTGCCAGCCATGAAATCACATTCCCGGGGATATAAGAACTGCAGTTAGCCATGGACTGGATCTCGACCGGCTTCAGAACGCGGTCCCAAATGTTCACCTGACTCAGCTCGCCCACGAAGGCCTGTCCGGCGTCGAAACGCCCGCCCACCACGTCCTGTGAGGGCCATAAACAGCAGGATGTCAATGTAAAAAGCATCAACAACAATCAAAGTAAGTTATCTTTCTGAGGTGCAGGTGGGAATATAGGTGGACTAGTCATTAAACTTTTCAGGTTTAAGAGAGAGTTTTATTCCTTGTTCTGTTCAAATGCTGCAAATGTTACAGCACCTAAAATGGTGCACCATGTGTATACAGTACATGTCTGTAAATCTCTGGTATGCCACTTATAGGATTTAATTAAGCTTTGATTAAGAAGTCTAAAGTGGCCACTTCAGTGCTTGTTCAACTGTCCGGATGTCACACCATATGGTCTATCTGTGATCACATTCCACACAGTACTGAATACTACAGTACACACTATTAATACATACTATCAATATGAAGGATGGAGTATGCAGTGTGTATTATGTACAGTTGGACATTCAAGTGAAAGTGACCCTTCATAACATCATCAGAGCACCTTTGTCGTCTTCCAATTCAGCTCTTTTATATGGAAGATTTTTTTTGCCTCTTTATTCAAATGGCAATACATTTTGCAATTGGCAATTCAATTTGCAAAGTGGCAATGCAATCCTCAATTCAGTTTGAATTGTTTTGATTAGAAATCATTCAATCAATTCATATTGCCCTGTTTTTGTCTCTTTATTCAAATGACAATGTATTTTGCAGTTGGCAATTCAATGTGCAATTTGGTCATCCATCCATTCATTATCTGTAACCATTTATCCTGACTATCACAGGTCTGACACAAAGAGACAGACAACCATTCACTCTCACATTCACACCTAAAGGCAATTTAGAGTCAACAATTAACTTGCATATCTTTGAACTGTGGGAGGAAACCGGAGAACCCGGAGAAAACCCGCGCTAACACGGGGAGAACATGCAAACTCCACACAGAAGGGCCCCAAGTCAGGTTTGAACGCGGAACCCTCTTGCTGTTGGATGCAATTTAGTCATGCAATGAAAATGCATTTTGCAATTGGCAATTCAATATGCAAAGTGGTAATGCAATCCTCAATTCAGTTTAAATTATTTTGATTACAAATTTAATTGAAAGTTCATTCATTGCATTTTATATCTCTGTGGTCATGCTTAGCAGCTCTGCGAGGCTGCAATTATAGGCACAGCAGTGGTTTGAGCTAAATGCTAACATCAGCAAAGCTAACGTGCACACAAGGACATGCTGATGTTCAGATATTCATCATCTTAGTTTAGCGTGTTAGCATGCCAACATTTGGTAATTGGTACTAAACACAATGTACAGCTGCAGCTGATGTGAATGTGATTAGTTTTCAGGTTTCTGGTCATAAACCAATGAGTTGAACAAATGACAATTATGACCTGATGATGGCGCTGCATAAAAAGTCAGGGGATTGCCAAACCAAAGTGATACAGTTCATCCTGACGGGGGACATGAATGTCTGGAAAAAAATGTAATGACAATCAATCCAATAGCTGTTGAGACATTTAACTTCAAATCATGAATATCAACCTCATTGTGGCACTAAAAAAAGTCAGGGGGTCGACTCATATCATTAGGGTGTATCATCTAGGAACCATGAATATCTGTACAACATTTGGTGACAGTCAATCCATGTTGGTCTATTTCACTGGATAACTGAAAACCTTGACAGACTGGTGGTGCTAAATAAAAAGTCATTAGGATTCATCCTCAGGGGAACATGAAAGTCTGTATAAACTTTCACGGCAATCAATTGGAAAGTTGTTGAGATATTTCAGGTTGAATCAAAGTGGTGGACCAACCGGCCGACAGTACCATTCCTAGAGCCAACAGTAACATTTAAGTGTTAAAAAATAATAACATTAAATTGAATTTGATTTCATTATCAACCATGTAGCTAAAAAATTTCCCCCTGACAAGAACAGCCTTCAAACACTGATTTCATTTCTAACAGACTGATGTAGCTCATTCTGACATTTTTTAATAATGCAGTGGTCCAGCAGGAGACCTCAGCATCTGTGGGCAGTGACAGGTCTGCCATTATCTTGTTAATTGTTTTGTCACGATAACCTGCCACCTTCTTATTACCGCTGCTTCAGGTGGGGTTGATTTTCTTGTTTCCATCTGCAGTTTGAAAAGCTGCTTCATAAATAACACTTCTCATTGGCAGAACTACTTGACATTGCACTTGGAAGGGATGCTGCACTAGATAATTGATGGCTCATTGTTAGTGTTCTCTTCAGTGTGAAACAAAAAATATGAAAGAGAAGTCATTGGTGATGTAATTCAAGGTAAGTGGGCTGCTTTCTTTGATCGTGACAAAAGAGCTAAAGGAGTGATGACTAAATCTGCAGATACAGGCATGTGCGTCAAACCAACCTGCTCCTGCCCCAGGATGATGACCCCTCCGGGTTTGATGGGGTGCCATGCCGCCAGGTTGTCGCCAGTTCCCAGCTTCCCTCCGTCTTGGTAAGCGTCCCATTGGCCGTCCCGTGTGGTCCAGGAGATGCAGATGTGGTGCCACCTTCCATCACGTACCTCCAAGGGCAACTGGGCGACCTAATGGTCCAAAATACATTGGACTTAGTCGTGATTTGCTTACATAAAAGCACATGTATAGTACGGCTGCTGAATGAAAACATTCCCACAGTAAAGTAACAGTAAAGAACTGGCAGCAGGGTTGCCTTTATGTTACTGTAAAATTAACATTATTATACTGTCGCTGAGTTTTACAGCTTTGTACTGTTAATGAAAAATACTGTTTGAACTGGGTTTTTTTTATTAATTTCACAGTATTTTACAGTTAATTTACTGTTTAAAGATACATTATATAGCTGTTTTTCACCTTCCTTTTACATCATCTTACTGATTTGTTTTAATGAACTATTTAGGTTGTATTTTTTACATACATTTTAATAAACATTATTTTTTGCCTATAGATGAATAGACTTAGCAGGTTACAGACAGAGGAAAAGCCTCACATGTGCAGATCAGGTCCCAGAATTAAAAAATACTGCATGAATTTGTTACTTCTGATACTTTAGACAGTTGATCAGCAGTAAAGTGCTGTTTTTTAAGAATGCATTATAGTTCAGTTAAAAAACGGCCTATGAGCGTAATTTAACAGGTTTTCTCTTGTATTAACAGTAAAGCACTGTTTTTAGCAATATCAGGTTAATACTGTTGAAATCCTGCTGTAAATTAACAGCAATTGTTTACAGTGCAGGGAACCAGAAACTACTTGCCTTGTCATTGATGAGCAGCTCTATCGGGTTATTGCCCCATTCGATCAGCACAATCTCATTGGCTTGCCCGGGTACACCGTAAGAGAAGGGCGTCCCTATGCCAGGACTGGCACTGGACTTGATCCACATGCAGAGTGTGAAAGCGTACATCTCTGGAAGGCTCTTGGTGATGCGGCCGTACAGGTAGTTGGTCCGCTGGGGGAGGGACAGCTTGAACTGCTCCGGGGACTTGAAGTCTCCACCTCCTGTAATGAGACAGAGAAGAGAAAGGGACAGGGCGGGACAGGAGGTGAGAGGTGTCTCATGAGGTGCCTTGGAATGAAAGCGAGGAAACAAAAGCATCACCTCCCTTTATGTTTGTTTAATACACAGACAGCCGTGACGTAAAAACCTCAACAAAGGTCCCTTTTATGTAAAAAATGTCCACGTCTGTGTCTGATTCATCAGACCCTCTCAACTCTTTTATTCCCTGAGTACCCTCCTCTGCCTCCTCTCTCCATTAGTGAGGTACATGTACAATAGGTTGCATGCTTTACATAGCCTTATATTTCCTTCTGTGTAGCACCATGTACCAATGTTTCCAATTCATCCCCTTTACTACCTGATTATCTCAAAACAACCTGTCCAGTTATGATGATGTGAGTGTGACAGCTGCCGAGTGACATCCTTCACCTTTCTCCAGCTCACTGATCCGGTCCACCAGGGCGTTCAGCGTGCTCTCCGTCTTCAGCCTGTAGGCGGCCGTGGCGTTGGACAGCATGCTCTTCTCCTCCTCCAGGTTGCTGACCTTCCTCAGGAGCTGCTTCTCCAGCTCCCCGAGGCGACGCTGCAGCAGGTTGCGGAGCTCGCTGGGGAACGAGGCACCAGATATGTTGGCCCTCAGCTGCTGTTGCTGGGGGGAAGAGGATGGACAGGGCAGCTTGAGCAGGAAGTGCACACAGATGGTCAAGGACAGTAACATCCTCCAACCCCCACCCTGAGAGCTGCAAGATGTGATGACTGACATCACCTTGCTCTATAAGTCCATTCTTCTGTATGACTCATTGACAGGCCTGCAACTACAGTTTTTTCAGGGTTGTGTAAGGTTTTGGTCAGTTGTCCAATCCAGTTATTTGATGATCTTATTTTGACCATTATGATAAATTAACTGTGAAATAAAGATCCTAATATAATGCATAAGAGGTCAGACTCACCAGCACTTTGCCATTTCAAGACTGTGAGGAAGACATTCTTTTTAAAGCATTCTAGTTGGTAGGACAAGCATAGTAAACACACTTGTCACATATATAATCGGACCTGCATGCGTAATGGGAAGTTTAAAGCTGGCCAATTAGACAATCAGTCAAACAATGAGATAATCTCTTTCTCACAGATACCTCTGTTTGATAACTAATGATTCTCAGAAGAGCCATTCTACTGCTTAGCAGTGACTCGACAAGGTGTTGTAATCCTATAAATCCACTCCAAGAATCAAACTGTGCTTTTACGCACGGCTTTGGCATAGAGCACTGTTAAGAATTTCCCAGTAAAATAACAGTAAAGAACTGGCAGCAGGGTTGCCTTTATGTTACTGTAAAATTAACATTACTATACTGTCGCTGAAATGTACAGCTTTGTACTGTTAATGAAAAATACAGTTTGAACTGGTTGTTTTTTATTAATTTCACAGTATTTTACAGTTAATTTACTGTTTAAAGATACATTATATAGCTGTTTTTCACTTTTCTTTTACATTATCTTACTGATAATGCACTATTTAGGTTGTATTTTCTACATACATTTTAATAAACATTATTTTTTGCCTAGATGAATAGACTTAGCAGGTTACAGACATAGGAATAGTCACACTAAACACAATTGAAGGCACTTGTTAGGAAAAAGGCTATAATAGACTTGTTGACACTTTTCCCAAAAATGTCTGTCTATAGCTGGCTACAAGCACAGAATGCAAACCATAACAACATGTGAGTGAAGAACAGAGCTAATTCACTGATTTTACAATCATGTACAATGTACAAGCCTCACATGTGCAGATCAGGTCCCAGAATTAAAAAAATACTGCATGAAACTGTTACTGATGATACTTTAGACAGTTGATCAGCAGTAAAGTGCTGTTTTTTAAGAATGTATTATAGTTCAGTTAAAAAACGGCCTATGAGCGTAATTTAACAGGTTTTCTTTTGTATTAACAGTAAAGCACTGTTTTTGGCACTAACAGGTTGATACTGTTGAAATCCTGCTGTAAATTAACAGCAATTGTTTACAGTGAAGGCACGCTTTTTGC
>CAKALU010022072.1:4541-61103 GCA_916700995.1 Hozukius guyotensis
TTCAGAGAATCCGACTGCTCTTTCACTATAAGCTCCGTATTTATGATGTGACGGCGGCGGATGATAGTGACGCGGGTCTGCCGTGGAAAAACTACAATGTTCTGAAGATGGACTACAAAAGGCGTCGCTTTAAATGCTGCCGGCCGCAAAGAATTGTGGGATGTTATTCTCTCCTTTCCTTTGGTAAAGGATGGTGCAGTGTATCCTAGGCTGAAGGAGATAATAAAGGAAGCATTGAAGCTCCTTTCCTCAGAATTTTGAGAATTCAAACAGCTCTTATCATGGCTGCTACTTAGGTACTTCCAGGTCATTTCACTCCGTTAGGAACCTTCCTAAGAGAAAAAAGACTTTTCGACCACAGCCCAAGCCTCCAGGAAGAGCGCCAGGCTGTAAAGCAAATTTTCGTAGTGGCCAAACGGCGGTACTACAACTTCCGTGTCCAAAAAGACTTTTTCCCATAGACTTACATTGGGAAAGAGACGTCTGTAAATCAGCTGATAATTTTTTTGAGGTGAATCGACTTCCCTAGATAGCCCTTATTTAAATCATTATTAAATCATTAAAAGTTGTAAAATGCACTAATAGCCAAATCCTGTATCCAGTTCTCTTTATGCACCTATGGTTTCATCTCTTTAGCATGGGTTGTATTTATATAAGTGGAAATGTGCAAAAATATTTTATTAAAATTCACGACATAAGCAGTCAAACGTATGAGGAAAAAAAACATCTAAACTTTTACACCATGAGGCTTCCATAGACGTCTACTGAACTGATGTATAATAAATTCAAATTCTACCTCTGTGGGACACACACACAGAAACTGTCTTCATGCTGGTTTTGACTAGTGAACAGAGCCTGGTTTTGTGTGTGTGTGTGTGTGTGTGTGCACGTGTGTGTTTTGTCCTTATTCACTGCGTCACACAAAGCCTAAGACAACACAGCCTGGGAGACGAAACACACACCTGCATCCAAACCCACAGAGGAGACACTCATGTGACGGCCTGAATGGTGTCACTTCTTTCTTTCTTTCTTTCTTTCTTTTCTTTCTTTCTTTTCTTTTCTTTCCGTCTTTCTTGGACTATGAGCGACAGGCTGAGCACTATAATCTGTGTACCATCAGCATACTGTATACAGAGACGTCCCTGTTTTCAGTATGAGAGACAGTTGGCGGTAACAGTGTAAATCACAGTGAGTGCTGTCACAGCGAAGGAAGCAGAGACACATTCACTGTCTAACAGATGGCCCGTACGCTGCCGGGCCTGACAACCTTCTATTCTCACACTCAGACGTTTCAAGGAGCAGCAACTGTTTCAAGGCTTGTTTGTTTTTACACAGAAATGACAGAAAACACACTTTACACTGATTAGGTAAAAAATAATAAAAATTAAAAAAAAAAAAAAAACAGAGCAAATATGATTCCAGGACACACAATTGTTTTTTGTTTTTTTTTAACTTTAGATAGTCCAAATGCTCCGTCTGACATTGGTTAAAACTATTTAGAAATTCAAGACTCTTCACAAATGGAATAAATTACAAAAAAATCTGTCTGTCTCTTTCTCTCTTTCTCTCTCTCTCTCTCTCTCTCTCTCTCTCTCTCCAGGGCTCTGAAAGCTGCAGACACTCAGCTGCAGACGCTCGCTGCTGCTGAGGAATGAATAAATCTCCCAACAGTTCTCCTTTTACACCTTTAGAGAGGGAAACTACTGACCAAAGTTCACAGAGCGCTGTGAAGAGTGGCGCTGTGCTCTGTGTGAGCTCTCACACAGTGATGCTGGTCAAGGAGAAAGGCTACAGATCCATTCAGTCACTGATATGAATAATGTTTGGTGGATGAGATGGAAACAAGTTGTCCATAGCCTGCAATACTGGGGGATACTGGTAAAGCCTGCAGCCTAATCTCACAGGAATACGTGATGAATGGGTTAAAATGACGTGCCGGCACCATGGAAACACGCAGTGGAAAGTCAATTAGGATCCTTTTTTTTGATGGACACATAGGTTCAATAAAAATATGTTTTGATCAAAGTCTGTGTGGGAGGAGGTCATCGCGGATGGATGAGTCAAACACGGGACTTTCACCCAGGAGGTCGCTGTTCGTGTTCCGTCTGAAACCAAAAGTTGCGTCACCGTTGGGTTATTCTAAATTAGGTAGGCTACGTAAGAAGTTACGCAACAAATCAGTGCTCGAATTGGGCCTGTATTCACCGGTACACAGTACCGCCACTTCTACATTTTACTACCCGTCTTGCGCTACTTTTGGACAGACCACGGGCGGCGTGTCATGCTCGTTACATAGCGTCCTTTCAAATTAAACTTCTGTTTTCACAGGAAGTTAGGTTTAGGCAACACAACCACTTAGGTGACACTGACTAGCGACTCACGGGACTGACAATACTAACGAGTCACGTGACTAGCGACTGAAGTGACAAAATAAGTCAATGTTACTTGTAGTTTCACACGGGACACGAACAGCGGCCTCCTGGTTGAAAGTCTTGTGCTTGTTTGACCCATCCATCACTCCTCCCACACTCCCTGAGCACACTCTCATGCTATTAATACTACGTCACTTGCTCCGACCATGGAATAATGCGGCGGGTTGGTTTAAATTGGAGTTAGTTGAAAGCCCGGTTCGTCACATACTGTTGCTAAAGGGTGCCTCCATGCCTTGGTTTCCGATGCCAAGGGGCACTAACCAAACGGCGGTATCTGAATGTTTTAACAATGGGTTTTTTTGTTACATATTCTGCTGATAAAGAAACAAAAACAGTCAAACATATGGAACAAAAAGCATAACCTCCATCCTCAATAGCTAAGACAAAGTAAGGTTCATGTGATCACCTCAACTCGGAAATGACAGATCAGCACTTGTTCTGTAGAAGACGGCATAAAACTATAGAGACCCATGTCTGGATATTGTTTCCCAATTAGCCGGAACGGCAGTCATTTCTGCAGAGACTGTTGCCAACATCTGAAACAACAGCCAGTGTATTTAGCAATTAGCCGCAGCGTGGCCCGATGGGAGTGGGAGTGTCCTGGCAGAGAGAGAAAACATCAGGGACGGACCTGGAGACGGAGCGGGGGTAGAGACGACTAATTTCCCTCAGGAGGACTCAGATGCGCACACACAAGCACGAACGCGTGAATACAAAATGTACACGCACGTACAGACATATGCACACAGACTTGCATTCAGCCGCAAACACACACACACCACCTCTTTCCGTCTTTGATAAAAAAAATCTCAGGGGAGTTCAGGGTTGTAGCCAGTAGCTGCAAACTGAGTGTTGACCAGTGTGTTGTGTTCTCACTGTGTCGTGTATCTCTTGTCTAATGAGGAGGTGCCAGTCCCACCAGTTAATTTACCAGAAGACAATCGCACCCTGACTCCCACTGACATTTATAGGCAATTAGGACCCGCCTGAGAAGAGTGTGTGTGTGTCTGTTTGTCTGTGTGCATCTGTGCATGTTTTGTGTGTGTGTGTGTGTGTGTGTGGTAAGTGCAGCAGTTAGGTCAACATTTTTATCAGTTCAAAACTGACAGAACAGCCCTGTAGCTAAATTTGTTTGCGTATACAGATAATGGGGAGACATGATTTTAATTGCATCATGACTTGTAGACATTAAATTATTTTTTCATACTTTATTTGTTCCCCTTTTTTAGAGGTTGTTTTCATATATGCAATTTACAGTTCTTAATTACAATAGTTTATATACCAATTTTTTAAGTAGTAGAAACGAACACAATAACTACACTAGAGTAAACAACTTCAGCATTCAAAATTGAAATAAAATTAAGAAAAGAGAAAAAAAATATATAATAATAAGTAAAAAAATAATAATAAAAAGAAAGAATAGAATAAAAAAAATGTAAGAAAATTAATAATATTAATACAAAGAAAAGAAAGTAATAATAATAATAATAATAAATTAAATAAACAAATAAGTTAATAGAAAAAAGGGTGGGGGGAAGGGGGGTGGGGGAAGCGCAGAGATATAGCAATAGACATTAATGTAGACATTAAATTCAGTTGATTTTGTGTATCTTACAGAGCCTGTAACCAGTACGTCTATGGGAGCATTTTTACACACAGAGATACACTGAAATGTGACCTGACTGTCGTTGGGTTGGCTTGTGTATGTTGTTTGACAAAAAAGTTTTTTTTTCTATACTGTTTTTTTTAAAGTCTGTTTGCAACATATTCTCATACAACAGTTTGCATTACATCTTCCGAAAATATAATTTCTCCTTTTTCGTTTGTTTTCTTACGAATGTCGAGACGGGTCTGATTGGTTCCTGTTGCATGATAGGAATGCCCACTATTTGGATTGGTTTGTGCGGAACAGGAACGCCCACTTTCCCTTCTTCTCTACTTTCTCAATGCACAGCTGGTTCTGGCTGTTATTCTCTTACGTACGTCATCGTAAAGAAACAAAAAAAGACAGCAGACAACAGTAAACCAAGATGAGCTTTATTCATATGTTATGACTCGGTCAGTAGTTATCTTGTGTAGGCTTTGTGAGGACATGTGGATGTTCATGGTTGCAGTTCAAGCACACATATAGCCATACCCGAGATTTGTCTCCAGTATCCGAGGCAGCTCCTTCCTTTTAAAACTGCGCAATGTATTAGCATCAATGGATTGCTTGCTATAAACTAGTTTTTTTAAGATCGAATTGGTATATTTTACCGATGTTAATGTTACACTAAGCAATTAATTAGCTATAGTTTGCCCCACTTGTTTCATTAAAGGCACGTAATGGTAAAATTAATTAAGAATTTGACAAAAAAGTGAGTTAAATCTTACTTAGAATCCACTGATTTCACTGACATGAACGGGACAATAAAGTTATTCGGCAAAAAAAAAAAATTGTCAGTAGCTACGGGGCGTTCCTGTTCTACGTAAACCAATGATCTACCCCGCGGCTGCAATCAGACTCTACTGCGAATGTCCAGCAACACGTGTCAATTTCCGTTCGTTACATGCAAGCAGTCTTCTCAAAAGAAAGTTCCGTCTTCACAGGAAACAATTTCCTTAGGTTTAGGCAACAAAATGACTTGTTTAGCTGTAAAATGAATACGTTTTTGACCAGGCCGCCATGTTGAGATCAGTTGAGGAAATACCAAGCACCGCACACCAGTACACTAAACAGTACACTACAAGATGTTTCTGCAAACATTTTATGCGAGAAATAGGCATTACAGCAACAGAATATTAATTCATATTTGATCAGCGCTGTCTAGTTTGACCGTTTAGTCCGAGCTTGCGAGTGATTGACAGCTAACTTGATTGAATGAACGGCCAATAGGAACGCTCTCTCTCTCTGAAATGACCTGTGATTGGCCAAAGTCTCCCGTCACGGGCTAGATTTTCTAAAGCCTGAAAACAGAGCCATGAGGAGGAGCAGAAGTCTAGTTTTCGCTCAGAACACTTGAATTACAATATGTTGAAAGGTTATTGTGGATTTTTTGCCCAGCGATGCCAAAAACATTCTGCCTACTGCTGCTTTAATCTCTGGATTGAAATCCCTCAGATTGTCCTTAATTTGTAAAATGTGTTGGAGAACTCTTAATAATTAATGTAAAAGCAGACTCGGGATTATAAACTTGATTTAGTCACCTAAAAGTGACTAATTAATGCACCTTAATCTGAATTAAAAGTTCCTTTTAAGGTATAAAAATCACCTTCAAAGCCGGTATATCCCAAAAAACGACTTTAAATTGTGTCTCAAAATATATGTTCAATAAAGTTTTGAGGGTGGTTTGTATTTCCAGTCCTCATTTGAACCCATAGAATCTCTTACAGCCAGTCACAGGTCACCACACAGTGCTGAGCGGTGTAGAAGCGATCGCTTGGAGGATCATATGTGATGTAATGCTGCTTGCATCACACTGTATCTCCCCCAGCTGATGACAGTCAGGCCTGTTTCCCCTGCCAGCACATCCCAGCTGCTATGAGGCAATGTAGTCTGCCAGGCACAATACGGCGTGTCAGCCCTCAACAATGGAGGACTTGTGCTCCCTGGATGGCATCATTGTCACAGTTTTTTTTTTTTTTTTTTCTTTCTTTTTGGAGGGAGGGCTTTGTGAGTTGTTGTTGTTGTTGTTTTTATTGTTATTGTTGTTTTAGCTACATGTCTCTCTAGTCTTAGCCATGTTATTAACCCCTTGCATTGTTGGGTGGGAGACAATAGATGCGGTGCGTGATGATGCACGGCTCATACGCAGACTGGATGTGGGTCGTGGGAAGAAGACGGGGTACGATGGGGCCGTGGGATTGCAGAGATTCTGTACTTTTAGGTTTCAAGGATGACAAACTGGGTCAGACGCCAAAACCAGAGCTGGAGACGTGAGTTGAATGAAAAGTTAAAGGTCCGGTGTGTAGCAATTCAGGGGATCTATCAGCAGACATGGAATATAATATTCACGGCTATGTTTTCATTAGTGTATAATCACCTGAAACTGAGAATCATTGTATGTTCATTAGCTTAGAATGAGCCCCTTCACGCCTACATAGGGAGCGGGTCCTCTTCACGGAGTCTACAGTTTCTACAGTAGCCCAGAACGGACAAACCAAACACTGGCTCTAGAGAGAACCTTTTGCATTTTTACGTTACCTGAAGGCCACCGTAGTTCTCCGACACGCTTGTGAAACTGCGGAAACGTGAGCCGCAGAGTGCAAAACTGTGGTACCGCCGTCTGACTTCTGTTGCTCCTTAAGTGTAGTGTTATTATGGTAAGGATGGCCTCAGAGCGAGGCGAACGGCGTTACCGCAGTCTTGGAAAGGGAGGAGTGAGAAGAGGGGTACTCAGTTGGTTGCAATCTGCAACCACAACATTAGATTCCACCAAATCCTACACACTGTACCTTTAAATTCATTATCAATAAAGCATAATGATGCTCAATTTAGGTGCCACATCCATTCTTGGTCTGGTATGACCAGTAGCTTATGGTGGCTAATTTTAGAATGCTTTAAATAGATATTTCCTATTTATTTTTTTATTTTTTTCCTATTTAGGCTATTGTTACACCACATTTTAGCATTTTCCATTATCCATTAATTGTTGCCACAACTGCCGCTGTTCCAGGAAAATAAGTACTTGAAACTTGATCTGGAAACCTCTTGGCCTAACTTAAATAAGATTTACCTGCCTTAAAGCTTCAATAGGCAACAAGTTTTTGGCATCATTGGGCAAAATTCCATAATAAGCTTTCAGCATATTGTAATTCAAGTGTTCTGAGAGAAAACTAGACTCCTGCTCCTCCTCATGGCTCTGTTTTCAGACTTTAAAACATCTAACCCATGACAGAAGACTTTGGCCAATCACAGGTCATTTCAGAGAGAGAGCGTTCCTATTGGCTGTGCTCTGGCTGGTGGGCGCTGCTTGGTATTTCCTCAGCAGATCTCAACATGGCAGCCGGGTCACAAACTTTCTCATTTTACAGCTAAACAGTACACTACAAGATGATTCTGAAAACATTAGAGGATATAAATAGGCATTGACGTAACAGAATATTGATCCATATTTTATTTTATCAGCTCTGATTGGTTGTTTTCCTCCGGTCTGTGAAATCTTGCAGATGCCATTAGGAGCACCGGAGGACAATGGAGGACACCAGAGGCACATGATTTTTTTTTAGATTACCTGTCTCATGCACTACTGTCAGGATATAGTGACCGTTTTCTAAAAATAACTTTGTTTAATCATATTTGCTCCATTTCTACCTACTGCTGCTTAAATAAAAACCGTTTACCCACCAAGTTCATTGCTGAGATCTCAAACATTGTTAAAAATAAGTGAAGTTGGCCTGAATACAGGTGTTATCATAGCCGATAGGAATGAAAGTCAAAACTACAAAAATAAGACCAAAGTCATAAAAAAAAATTCTATCTTTTTATAGGAGGGAGGTTTGGTCACCAGTGAGGGATTTGTAGAGGAAGCAACACATTTCTTAATGGGTAGGGAAGGTTTTGCTGAGGTTTTGCTTAATGGAGTGATGATTGTTGACTTGCAGTGTCAACCTGTCGTATAATTATGGACGTGTTAATACTCCATGGTCCTTTGACAATTTGGGTAACGAGCCTCTTACCTACATAAACAGGTGCCTTCGTAATGACACCGGTGATTGCCTCAGGCCAAAATGTTTGCAGAGTCTCTTCTTCTAAATGATTCATTCAAACTTGAGACTGGACTTCAACTCTTTTTAGATTAAAGATGCATCCATACCTCTTTTTTGCATTGCCAATGTTGTGTTATATATCATCTGGACAGGCCAAAGTACTGTTACTGATACTGAACTATTTTGTGTCACTATTAGGGTTACTTTCATGGTGTAGAGTTAGAAATAGAGTCATGTAAGGAGTGAGGTTGGGGTCAGGGTTAAAGTAGAGTCATAATCCTGGGATTATCCACTGAAAATCGATATCAAAGAAATTGTTTGATTGCCTAGAAATTCATTTTCATTTGTATAAATGAAAGTTGCGAAGGCTTGCTTTAAAGTAGGTGTGCATGTGTTTCACCAGGAATTTATCTTTGTCTCCACCTATGTCACTTTTCTCACAGATAAATCATAAGATGAGATAAAATAAGATAAGATTTATATCTACATACGGAGCACGTCCTCTTTCACGGAGCCAGCCGCCATGTTTCTACAGTAGCCCAGAACACTGGCTCTAGATAGGAAGATTAACTTTTTTCACTTTGGCCACCGTAGTTCACCTTGGCACTCTGGAGAAGTTTCAGTTGGTTGCAATCTGCAACCTCACCGCTAGATGCCACCAAATCCTACACACTATACCTTTAAGTTATGTTTGCATCATGCAAAATTGAAAGTTTATTATTTATTATTTATTATCACCACGTTACGGAAGAAAAGGCTGGACCTCAAGTGAGGCATTTCAGGCAGTCCAGGAGCAGTGCTCTGTGGGGGAGAGTAACTCCCTTTAGCGTGAACTTTGCAGACCTTTAACATGCACAAAAAACTATATAACACACTAAAGGAAAGGGGAAAAGTACGCAAGCATAATAGGTCCCCTTTAAAGTTGAACGTTTTGTTGGCTTTGTCACTCGATTATAACTTCCTCCTTTGCTCTCGTCATAATGTCCACGGCCACTAGAGGGCTTTGTCACTCGAACGAACACAGACGTGATTAGGGGGCACTTGCTGAAACAACTGATGCTGGCGTTCTTCTCAGAGGACGGTCTCCATTTTCCCTATTAAGAGAACTGAATACAGCGTTGGAGGCGGGGCCCCGTTCATTCCTATGAAAGTTGTTCAGTGGCGCATGAAGCCTAAACGGCTCGACTTCCGTCTGGAAAGGTTCCCGGATCTTGGGCACATTGAACATGCGCAGTAGCGTCCGCTTGGTCACATGACTTGGTCACGGGGTCCCAGCGTCACGCCGTCGTCACAGCTTGCGCTCCAGCCTCAGTCTGGGTCTTATTCACATTAACGGAGGAAAGGAAGTAACTCTGGATTCAGCTATTAGTGCGTTTTACAACTTTAAAACCTTAATTTCTTAAATAAGGGCTATTTAGGTGTTCGTACTGGGGAGTTGATTCAGTTCAAAAAATTATCCGCTGAGTTACAGATGTCTCTTTCCCAATGTAAGTCTATGGGAAAAAGTATTTTTGGGCCCAATGGCATCACGTGACTGTCACGGAAGCTGCAGTACCACCGTTCGGTCACTACGAAAGTCGGGATCGACTACCGGCGCACTTCTTGGGGGCTTGGGTCTCAGTTACCGAGCGAACCTGTGAAGACCCATGAAGAAGAGTCCTTCTTCTTCTGTCCTTTCTTAGTCTTTCATGTGTTGTTTAACTCCTGCTCCTCTGCCCCCCTGTCCTCCCCCATGCTCCCCTGATGTAGAGTTAAAGTCATAATCCCTCCTCTCCTCCCTCACCCCTCCATCTCACCGGCTCCCCCTGAGATTCGCCCGTCCTCATTAGCGGGTATTTTTCCCATGTTTGTTAATTGTGTCCTGCTTTTTGCACCACCTGCCCCTCCCCCGCCCCCTTCCCTCACCCTCTCTCCTCCTCCTCCTCTTCCTCCCCTCTCTCTCTCTCTCTCTCTCCCTTTCTCTCTCTCTTGCCTCCCCTGCTCATCTGTGCTCTCTAACAGCCACTAATTGTCATCATAAGGATGCGTCCGCTGTCACAACTGGAGAACAGACTGTGGACCGACAGTGTGCAGGCTGGCTCCTCTGGCCCCTGGAGGCCTCTGCACTGGTGTCTGGGGGCCCGGAGGACCTTGGCAGGCAGGAAGCCTCCCTCTGCAAGTGTAGCTAATGAAGACAGGATGAGAATTTTACCTGGCTGAGAGAGAGAGAGGTAGTAAACTCAATATGGGCATTTGGGAATTAAATGAGAGGAAGGACAGAAAGGTACAGTGGCTGCTTAACAAGGTATGACTATGTTTAGAACAGCACAATACTATGAACAGAGAATAACTGCCTCTGTTAATGATTTCATCACTGAGACCCTTAATATGTCTTACATCATAAGTTAAATCATGCAGCCTCAAAAATCACATGTACTCACTTTTAATTTCTTCATTGATCCACATAACATACTGCAATTGTTTTTTTAATTTATTGTGAAGTGATATATGATTATGTCATGTTTCTATGAGTGGACTAATACATCAAATGGGAATATTCTTGAACTCGTCATTTTATACACATTTCCCCCAAAATTTGGCGGGAATATTTGGAAGTTTTCATTAGAATTCAAAACTAAATCTGAATGCACAACATGATTACATGAGTTTTAGGGCAGAAGTTTATGGAGGTTATGAAATGTTTTCAACTATTGGGTTTGTCAGATCTGTTTTAAACAATTAGACAGTGTTTCTGGAGAATTCAACAACTTGCGAATTAAGGCAAGAATTAACACAAATTCAATTGTTTCTCAAATAGAAACTATTTTTCCACAAAAAAAATGTCAAATTGGAAAACTTAATGTAAATTAAACTTAAATAGCTACAAACAAACTCCCTGGTAACTGTCGCATGGCATTACAGAGATTAAGATTGATTGATTGAGATTAAATATCATGATTATATGTAATGTCTGAACAGTTTTTAAAGCAGATTCTTTCTTTTAAGAATTGGAAAAGCTGCTGCAAATTCAGTCACTTTTGAGTGCAATACTGTAATCAGATAGAGATAGCTCTTTATTTGTATAATTAAAAAAAACAAAAGAGAAGAGATATACAATAACATAAATAAATGCACAGGTGGGTTGAAAAAGAAAAAACCCTGAGGGCTTGTAAAAGGAACTCACCTAACATTGAAATTAAAACAGCTGTATTACAATTTACAAACAGACATAAATATTATTTAAAATACCTAAAAGAAAGGAAAGAATACTATTTCCAAACAAGAATTGCAAGAGATAAAAAGAAAGGAAGGAAAAAAGAGAAAAGAATAATAATAAATAAAAAAACGGGATGACAACAACAAATGTTTGCACTGCTTTCATACACTGTATCCATCGCATTTACATACTACTGTACTCTGTCAAGAGAAGTTGTTTAAGATCTCTTTTTAAAAAAACAGAAATAAGGAGTGACGGCGAAGTGAAGCAGGAAAGCTGTTCCATACAACTGGACCCCTGTACCTGGTTGAAGTGTAGAACTGACTATATAAGATCAACACATCTGGAGTGATAACAGTGGATCTGACAACTAGTTACAAAGAAACTGTGAAGGGAAATTGGAAGTGAATTGTTAAGAAATTGAAATACGACAGTACCCGAAGTTCTGAAGTTTATTGATGTCAAATATGTTTAACCTCTTAAGCCCTAGGGTGCTGGAAGGTGTGGTTCGCCTAGACAGACACACCCAAAATAAATCAAGAATAGCTCCACAACTACCAGGTCTATATGCATGATCTTGGTCTCTATGGATAGGTAAGACCTCAGAGAATTCAAACCCAGTGTAAGTCCCATTGTGACTGTTACTATGTCTGAGTAAATTGTGATGAAACCAAAGGAAAATTGTACATTTTTATCCTCGTCTAAAATGTTTTCTAGATTAGACAGTGGATAACACCATTATAGCAATGATGCCACGCACAGAGATGCCACTGAATTGATTCAGCAACTCCTCGACTACAACTGTGCCAAAGCAGATATAAATAACACAAAGCACATAGATTCTACAAAGGTTTTAGTCAGGATAGGACCAGAAGGACTCTCCATTTGGCACACTTGGATACCCATAGTGTGCCAAATGTGTTTTCTACCTCTTGAAAGGGAAACTGGCTCTAAAATACTACTGATGTCCACTACAGGAGGCTATGTGCACACAATGGAGCCTTTGGCCATGACATTTACCCTGTGCATCATCACATTCTACCATTGTGCACAGTATAAAATCAATAAAAAAACAACTAAATCGTATAATTTTGACTCCAAACAGAGTAGTTTTATTATAATAATGAAATATGATCAAGTAAATATTTGATAATAACAAATAAGATCAATAACAATGTAAATAAGATAACAAAAAAGAATCCAAAGTCAAGTATGTACATTCAATATAAAAACGGTCAAACATATTATAAAGTAATAATACAATTTCTCGTGCATTGATTTTGTTGTTTTAGTAGCGTTAAGGCCTCGTCTTTCAGAAACAATTAGGAAAAAAGACCACCACAGTATTTTATGAAGTTTTTTAAAGGCAATGTTTTAACTGGTACCTGGCTCGTCGGGTAAAAGAGGTTAATAACTCCAGAGTTTGAAATAATGGGGAAGTATGAGCACTCCAGCGGACCATTCTAACAAACCTTTTTTGTAATAAAAAGAAGGAATAGAGACTGGTTTTATATGTGCTTGCTATATTGCCATAAGATATGAAAGGATAAATCATTAAGTAATATAGATCCAGAATTTGTTTTTCTTGACAAGATACAGTACAGTCTCACTCTTCGTAAAATACCAACATTTTTTGGTAGAGATACCCTTGTGTTAGGATTTTTCTTTCCGCGGCAGATTTTTGTGTCTGCATGTTTGTGTCTATATGTGCAGCCAAGCATGTGTCTCCATACATGCACATGTTAGTGTATGTGTGTGTGTGTTTGTGTGCAAGTGGGAATTTGTGCTTTGTGGCATGTGTGCCCTCAGCATGGGGCCACGGCCGGCCCCGTGCCGGCCAGCTGGAGGCTCAATCTGTTGAGGGGGTCCGCTGCTCAGTGGTGGGAGGTCGGCCGGACCCACAGCGACGCCCCGACCATTTGCCCTGGCCTCCCCTCTGACCGGGACGTGCAGCTTGGCAGGCCCAGCTAGGGACTGACAGCACCGCGCAACCCAATCCGCAAGACTCAAGGAGGAGAAGGAGGAGGAGGAGGAGGGAGGATGACGGTTAGAGAGATACAGGAGAGGAGGAGGTGATAGGAGGGGATGTGGAGGTGGTGGCAACTTTAGGGTGGGAGGGAGGGACAGAGGGAGGGAGGGAGGGGGAGACTGCTCACAGCGAGGCAGCTAAAACAGCAGCGGAGCAAAGTCCAGGCACACTGCCAACTGCAGAGAGAACAGTAGACAGATGAAGGAGGGAGGAGTGGAAGAGAGGGAGGTGGAGAGAAAAGGGGAGAGAAAGAGGTAACAAGAGACAAAAGAAAGAAGATAGAGAGGGAGTAAAAAGGATACATTTGGGGAGTCGGGAAGGAACATAGAGAAAAAGAAAGATTGAGCGAGGAAGTGTAACTTTCATTTATTTAGAAGCAAGTTTTTTCTAATTTAGGAAGGCCTTCAACCTTTTTTGACCATACAAAAATTGAAAAATGGTAAAAAAAATCCCTCCAAAATATCACATTAAGACACCAAGACCTTGAGGAACACCATAGAGAAAGCCATGCTGTGATTTAACTTTTGACATTTGGAGATTTCTGGCAGAATTGCATTTTTTGGTGATTGGATGGTGAGCACTTCTGTTGTGTAAACTGCTCAGAAACCCCCTTATTGTCAATTTACCTATGAAAGCCATCCATCCTCTGAATGCTCTAGGTCTTTAGTTTGATCCATCCAACCTCTGAATGCTCTAGGTCTCTAGTTTGTGGCTGTAAAGTTTCGTGAGGCTGTGATTATCCTAGAGGTCACCACAGGTCATTTTATACAGTGATGTGGTCTCACTATATGAAATGTCTCCTATGGGGACTAACATCATCACACATGAATACAGTTAGGCTCATTGGATCCACAAGAGTCTCAGCTTTACAGTGATACCCAATTTATGTAATTCAAGACTGTATAGACTAAAGCAGTTATTGATTCATATTTGATCAGCGCTGCCTAGTTTGACCGTTTGATCGGAGTTCATGAGTGATTGACAGCTGCTCAGAGTCGGCAAGGCTCCAGCTCGGCTCTGATTGGTTGTTTTCCTCCGATCTGTGAAATCTAGCAGATGCCGTTAGGAGCACCGGAGGACACAGAGACACATGATTCTTTTCAGATTACCTGTCTCATGCACTACTGTCAAGAAATAGTGACCGTTTTGTGAAAATAACTTTTTTTAATCGTATCTGCTCCAATTCTACCTACTGCTGCTTTAAGTTACACACATGAAAGCAAAAATAAAGTGCAATTGAAATTAGAAGGCATTTATTTCGGTATTGCTGCACTTTTGTTTGTTGTTTTAGTTTGTTTGTGTGTTTTTCTTTTCTTTTTTTTTAAAGTTGGCCTCCGGTTCGCTGCTTACTCTAAATGGACGTGCAACCAACCAGTCAACCATTGTGCTAAACATTCTCGTGATGAAGTGCTGTATCAGTAACTAACAAGCAGGACACTTTCACTAAAATTCAAAAATCTGATTACACATTTACCACAATAAACGTACACAACTAAACTACTTGGGCCTTTTCCCTGAGCTTTGTCCACATTATTTTGCTGTGTAGGCATGTGTGTGTGTGTGTGTGTGTGTGTGTGTCTTTACCAGACTGGTTCGCTGCTCTCTCTGACAGTTTGATGCAGGGCACCGGGGTTACATCTGAGGGAGTGTTTTTAGCGGTCACCAGTCTACAGAGGGGACGCTAGCTGGCACCATCTGGTCGTGAGATCCAACGTTTATCTGGCACAGTCTTGGCCAATGTCCATACCTGCTTGTTCTACACACCCACACAAACACACACACACACACACACACACACACACACACACACACACACTTACTGGGGGTCAAGCTTCCCTAAACGACAGGCTGAGAGCAGATGTCCGTCAACCCTCCCTGTCCAGTTAATTAAGCAGCATCACAAACAGCAAGGAGACACATGCATAGTGTACACACACACACACACACACACACACACCCACACACACACATGTACATGCACAAGCATACTGTACATGCCCACAGCCGGACAGTCCAACGTCTGTTTGTCCTTACTGGACAGCTAAAGAGAAGAGATGGCCTCAAAGACAGTACATATTGTTGTTGTATTATAGAGTTGTTATGGTTCACGTTTCAGAGGTGATGAGCTTAAATATTGCTGTGATAGTTAAAGAACCAGTGAAATGGAAGTTAGCGCTTCTTTAGCTTCTGTACTGTGAGTATTCTCCAGTAAAACTAAATATCTGAGCGGTGTACAATTGCAAGCATAGTGATTTAAGCCCCATAGATGTGGGTCAATAGGGGCCTACTACACCCACTAGTAGGTTTTATCATCTATTGACATGGTAGAGCACCGAGAGAAGGTATAAAAGAACATGACATCGACCTCCAGCGACCGTGGTAATTGAAACATGAGCAGAAGTGAAAGTCAGGCGCTCTAGTATAGACAGTGTGAAACTCCATTAGGGGTGGAGGTCGGGGATGATGGATGGGACACAAAACACAGTTGTCTTTGTGTTCATCGTTATTGTAACCCAAACACAATGTTTTTCCCTAAACCTAACTATGTGTTTGTTTGTTTTTTTGCCTAAACCTAAAGAAGTTGTAGTTTTGTTGTCTAAACCTAAAAAAGTTGTAGATGTGTTGCCTAAACCTAAAGAAGTTGTAGTTTTGTTGCCTAAACCTAAAGAAGTTGTAGATTTTTTGTTGCCTAAACCTAAAGAAGTTGTAGATTTGTTGCCTAAACCTAAAGAAGTTGTAGTTTTGTTGCCTAAACCTAAAGAAGTTGTAGTTCTGTTGTCTAAACCTAAAGAAGTTGTAGTTCTGTTGCCTAAACCTAAAGAAGTTGTAGATTTGTTGCCTAACCCTAAAGAAGTTGTAGTTTTGTTGCCTAAACCTAAAGAAGTTGTAGTTTTGTTGCTTAAAGCTACAGAAGTTGTAGATTTCTTGCCTAAACCTAAAGAAGTTGTAGTTTTGTTGCCTAAACCTAAAGAAGTTGTAGTTCTGTTGCCTAAACCTAAAGAAGTTGTAGTTTTCTTGCCTAAACCGAAATAAGTTGTAGATTTGTTGCTTAAACCAAAAGAAGTTGTAGATTTGTTGCCTAAACCTAAAGAAGTTGTAGTTTTGTTGCCTAAACCTAAAGAAGTATTTTTGTTTGTGTTTAAAACGTGACGTTTCATTCAGTTTTACAACATGTTATAACGTGTTGCTCTTAAAGGTCCCGTATCGTGCTCATTGTCAGGCTCATACTTGTATTTTGTGTTTCTACTAGAACATGTTTACATGCTGTAATGTTAAAAAAAAACCACTTTATTTTCCTCATACTGTCGGCCTGAGTATGTCTGTATTTACCCTCTGTCTGAAACGCTACGTTTTAGCTAATTTCAACAGAATTGTAACAGATTACGTTGCGTGGCAACAGTTTGGGTCCATGTTTACTTCCTGTCAGCTGATGTCATTCACATACACTGCAACCGGAAATAAACTGGGACACATTTTGAATGTTTACGTTTAAAATCGTGTAATGGTCTAAATATTGTATATTTGTGACATCACAAATGGACAGAAATCCTGACGGCTTGTTTCAAACGCGCAATTTCTGAATATGGGCTGTGCGTATTTCTCCGTATATTGAACGTTTTAATACTTTCACAGTATTTATATGGAACTTAAACCTGCTTTATACTGTAACAGACATGATAATCTCACTTTTTACAATATGGGACCTTTAAGTTTCACTTTCACTTTTGCAACGTAGTAGGTGTAGTAGGCCCCTAATAACCCACATCTATGGTGCTTTATTTATTGTCCGGATAACAGTCAAATCAGGTGCACCAATAGAAACACCTGTCGGTGTTGCAGCCTTCTTGTCCTGGTATCCTTCCTGCCTTTTTGGATTTTTGCTTGCTTGCTTATTCCCTACGGACTTTGTTGCCTGTTGTGCATGTGCCGACCTCTACCATGTTTTTTGATCCAGTACACCTCGCTGTTTTGAATCCTCACCCTGTGTTATCGAGCTGGTCTCTAGTGGCATCTACACCACTCATAATTCGACAAGATACTTTAATCCAACTGCAGACTAAAAGATTTGAATCAACGTTAAAATAAACGACAGACACTTTCTATCTCTGAACACGTTCTTCTCATTAGACACATTACCCAGATTTGATGTGTGTGTGTGTGTTGGGCTGGCAGCCTCTGTGGTTGACCGTGGCATCACATCAGTGCTGGTGAAGGGCCTCAGTGTTTCTCCCTCCATTGTCATCCCAGAAGGCAGCGGGCTGAAGTAAGGGATTGTGTGAGCCAATGAAGCGTGCTGTTATCAGAGACTTCAGCCCCGGTCATGAAGCTGACATCACCCCATTGCCTCAGTTTCAGAGCTGCACGATGCACAGCAGGTCACTGGGGATGGGAGGGAGAACCGTGAAACTGTTGATCAAAGTCTTCTTGTTTATTAGGTCTGTTTTTTGCTGAAGGGTCATTTCTGTATAGCAAAAATGAAGGCTCCAAAGCCGCTGTTTCCTATTGAATAGAAGACGTTTTATTGGACTCAAGTCAGGAATAAGTCACAAAAAATGAGGATTTTGAGGTTTGACTCCTCTGAGGCTTGATTTACTTCAGAGTTGGCTCCTCTAAAAAGACTCGACTTGAAAGTAAAAACATTATAGTCAAGTTAAGACTCTGTAAAATCCTGGAACAATAGAATATTAAGACAGCGGCGGGCAGAAAAACAAAAGAAAAAACAGCATTAACACACTTTACTGCAAGGTTGGAGCAATCGAAGCACTAGCAGGTTCTTATTTTGCAGACACTATTCACCAGAAACAAAACTACAGGTTTCTGCCAACTACAGTGGGGGTTCACATGAAGACAAATTTACATCTACCACATTTCAGTCTAAAACCAAAGCTCCCTGTTGTTAACTCAAATCTCAGTCTCAGCGTACGCCTCCGAGGAATGAAAACGATATCACACCTGCACCGACTTATCTGTGCTGCTCTGCTGGAGAGAAACAGAGAGACCAGAGACATACAGAGAGACAGGTTGAGGACAAAAGTTTTACTGCAATGACGATCAAGAAGAAGTGGAACTCTTGTGCCCTCTACTGGTGAAATAAGAAGGTTCCTGAGGTCCCATTCAATTCTTGGAGGAACTGGATGATTGAGACAGTGTTCAATCAGTGTTCTTTAAAGGGGAGCACCACCTAAATTAGGAATTTTAATATGTTATCTTCATGGCCTATAGGTTCAAAAAACGTTCAATCAATATGTATGACAGATTTTGTGAATCCACAGAATGTTTTACTTTTTTACCCAAATAAGCTTTATTCTATTGTAGTGTTCTGCCAAATTTTAAAGGTACAGTTTTTTTGGGGGTTTTTTTTGTAATCATATTTAATCTATTCACGTGCAAGTCAGTATGGCATATCCTAATTGTACACTAGGTGTGCTATATATATACTAGCTCTGCCACATATCAAAGTGTACATCTACAATCAAATTTTACACAGAAGAAATCCCCCGCTGATGTTTCTCTTTTAATATTGTTTGCAACTGACAGGAAGATATCCATTGATTAAAGCGAGGGTAAAGGCAGATTTAGGCACACTTTAGGCAAAAATTCCATAATAATATTTCAGCATATTGTAATTCAAGTGTTCTGAGAGAAAACTAGACTTCTGCACCTCCTCATGGCTCTGTTTTCAGGGTTTAGAAAATCTAGCCCGTGACGGGAGAATTTGACCAATCACAGGTCATTTCAGAGAGAGAGAGTTCCTATTGGCTGTTCATTCAACGGAGGCAGCTGTGAATCACTCGCGAACTCCGATCAAACGGTCAAACTAGGCAGCGCTTATCAAATATGAATCAATATTCTGTTACTGTACTATTTCTCTCCTCAGATGTTGTCAGAATCATCTTGTAGTGTACGGTTTAGCTGTAAAATGAGAAAGTTTGCTCCGGCTGGTGGGCGGCGCTTGGTATTTCCTCAACTGATCTCAACATGGGTTGAGTTCACGAGTGATTGACAGCTGCTCAGAGACGGCAAGGCTCCAGCTCGGCTCTGATTGGTTGTTTTCCTCCGGTCTGTGAAATCTTGCAGATGCCATTAGGAGCACCGGAGGACACCGGAGGACACTGGAGGACACCGGAGGTACATGATTTTTTTCAGATTACCCGTCTCATACACTACTGTATATATAGTGATCGTTTTATAAAAATAACTTTTTTAATCATATTTGCTCCAATTCTACCTACTGCTGCTTTAATAGATAGAGTGTGTGTGTGTGTGTGTGGGGGGAATAATTAAGAGAATAATCATCGTTCAGCAATACAATGTTTGGGAGACACAGTATCTGAACCCCAATGATATCAAATACTATGTCAATCAAATAGCTCCCAAACCGTTTAACTGAAGTACTCTCAGAAAACATGTGTACATATGTACCAACAGTCTTGTGGTTGCACAGAAAACATATTGTGCTTGGGATCATCCTCAGCTGACAACATCTCCTAGTCAACAGATAATATCTGTGTATCATTTTGTAATTATTAGGCCTGTCAATCGATTAACATATTTAATCACGATTAATTGCAAATGAATCGCATTAACTTTGACAGCCCTAGTAATTATAATTATGTGAAGTGGTGTTCTCAGTTATGAAACAGAAAATTTTCTCATATACTCAGAACATTTTCCTGGGTGCTCTCAGTGTCATCTAGAACATCTCTCCCTATTCACTGTCTATGGAGCAGCTCCACACTTTATACCCTATGACATCACAAATTTGAGTTTTAGCACTCTAGTTTTTGGATTTGGGAGAGCGTTGTTCATGTTTACTAATATTTTTGGACTGTCTTAGACCATACGAATAACATGTATGAATTTTGAAAATGGGCGTAGTTCCCCTTTAATTAATTAATTAATTCCAATTAATTGTTAACTTAACCTATAGAGCCTAGTCAGGTCTCAGCAGAACAGGAATAGATGTAAAAATGTGTATACAGGCAAGCATGCAATTCAACAAGTATAACACTTCCAATGAATAACAAATTAATGTTTATGTTAATCCCAACCCTTTTTAATTTGAGACAAATCCTAATTTCTGCGCGGTTTATGTGTTTTAAGAGGTAATAATCCCTCAAAGGAACTTAATTTTTTCATTTTGTTCTTGCCTGCATGTTGCTAAACTCAACCACCTAGTAAACTGTGTTTAAACCTCACCTGTTCTCTCTGACAGACGTGCGTTTGTGTGCTCACTTTGTTTCACTGAGACAGTACACAAAGGGATAGTCGTCCATAAAGTAGGGTATTCTTTCATCTGATTATACATGAGTAAAATTAATGTTCTCACAATTCAGACTGCAAAATGTTTTTCTTCACAGCAAGGCGGTTGAATCTAGGACATGAACCTCTGTTACATAAAAGTTAATGAGTGCAGAAAATATTGAAATCAGTCTTTCGTTTCCAAAACATCTTCATATATACAGTTCAGCTGGAAAACAACTCTGACACGTGAATATTGCAACACTTTCTCACTCCCAACTCTGCCGTTTGGTTATTGCCCCTCGGCATCGGAGAACGACGCACGGGGTATACCTCTCTTGCGTTACTTTTGGACGGACCGGGGATGGTGTGTCAATATATGCTCGTTACATGTCCTTTCAAAATAAACTTCCGTTTTCACAGGAAGTTAGGTTTAGGCAACACAACCACTTAGTTAGGGTCAAGGAGGGTGAAAAGAGGAGATGTCATGCGTCATCAACACATCATATCTTTTGGGGTACAAGCACGGTAAAATCTGATCTGCCCTCACCGAAATTGAGCCGATAGCAACGCACGACCGCAGCTCCAGTTACACATGTGTTATACTCCATAGCACAAGATCATGTCCCAGCCTCTTTCAATAGGCCTTGGGTAGGGTTAGGAAACGGTCGTGGTTGTCATTAAAGGGACTGTTTGTCTTACACGTATAAATCATTGCGGGTCGGTGTCCCATGCGCGCTCGCGTGTGGCTACGCTGCTCAGACTCAGACTCCAACACAAACTACACGGAAGCACCAAAACCGCAAAGTTCTATCTAGTGAAGCCCGTCTGTTAAATAGTGTTGGCCGCGGTCGGAGGACGCGGGGGAGACCGTAGCTTTGGTCTCCAGGGCCGGAGTCTCTGCTCCTCTGCTCCTCTGCCTGCCTTCACTCACACACCACGCTCGTTCTTGCTCTTTCGCTCCACCTCTCACGTGCATGCGCGCACACTCCACACTGCAGAAGAGTTAGTTTAGCTCTGAGAATATCTAGTGAATGTACAGTGGACGTTTGTGCAGAAATAAATGCTGCAGCTCCTCCAGACCAACAGAGGTTTCCCGTGTCTTGTGAAGTGACGGGGCTCCGCAGAGAGAAACGTTATCGTCTCCGACCAAAACTCCGGTGTCTCCCCTGTTCCCTCCGGCCGCGGTCGGGAGGCTGAGGCAGGAAAAGCACTCAGATCAGCATTGATTCATGGAGAGACCTTTGTCTGGTCAGCTAACATTACTGCCAAGCAGGTGAAATATAGAGTGATATTGTGGTTTTAGCTGACGTGTGTCGCCTCACTGTTTTGAGCGATGCTCGTTCATGTCTATGTAGAGCGAGCGCGGGCAACAGGACGCTGACTTTCGTTGACTTAACAGCCACAGGTGTCGCTGTTAACAAGCAATTTCTGATTCTTCCAAACAGTCCCTTTAACTTCACTGACTAGCGTCTCGCGTGGCTAGTGACTCACAGGACTGACCATAGGGACTGACTAGCGTCTCACGTGACTCACGGGGCTGACAATACCGATGAGTCTTGCGTAACTAGCAACTGATGTGACAAAATAAGTCAACGTTACTTTTAGTTTCACACAGCACACGAACAGCAGTCTCCTGGATGGAAGTCCTATGTTTGTTTGACCCATCCACTAGCCCTTCCGCCCGCCCAGGAATAACTATAATGCAATTAAATCTACGTCACTCGCTCCGACCGTCGAGTTAGCTGAAAACCAGGTTTGTCGTGTACCGTTGCTAAAGGGTGCCTCTGTGCGTCGGTGTCTAATGCTGAGGGGCGCTGACTAAACGGCGGTATTTGACGGGTTATCTCTAATCTCTAAGATGTTTTGAGGACACTGCAGGTCCTTACCCAAAGAGTATATTTTTTAGGAAAGAACACTTTCAATCAACATTGAGACAGAGAAGTCAAAGACAAAAAAGTGTGTGACTCCCTCTTCGTTCACTGCAACAGCGTCTGTCTCAACGGCCAAGGTCATCTGCAGAACATCATGTTAAATTAAAAAGAACGTTCCAATGTTAACATTCACGATGAGAAATGTCTCCGATAATGACCAAGTGGATGTCAAAATGAGTACGAGGCTTTCCATCAACCCTCCTGATGCGCGCTCTTCGGGCCTGGAAAATGACTCTCAATCCAGATCTTCTGTTCCCTTTTTTGCAGAATATAAATTGCTTCACATGTAGGATTTCAGATGCAATTCACGCAGAGCAGCAACAGCAACAGCAACGTTTAAAAGCACTTTCACCAGCTTAGACTTTGAGAATGTAATTATGGCTTGAAAGCCTGCAATTTTTTTAAGTTTCTGAAAATATATCCTTGGGTTCAGATTTTCCTCAAACTTTCCACTCAGAGGATGCTGTGAACTATTCAAACCCAAGATGATGCTTTTAAGGCTCCATTATAACAAACACAACGTCTTCTGCTCCATTTTACAACCTGAGACTGCATCTTAAATAAAGTCCTGTGGGTTTAAAACAACTTCATATTGATGGAGCTACTGGTGGGTCCGTCTGATTTTACAGGATTAAAGCTTCAGTAGGCAGTATATTTTTGGCATCATTGGGCAAAAATTCCATAATAACCTTTCAGCATATTGTAATTCAAGTGTTCTGAGAGAAAACTAGACTTCTGCACCTCCTCATGGTTCTGTTTTCAGGCTTTAGAAAGAAAAAAAAAGCCTGTGACGGGAGACTTTGACCAATTGCAGGTCATTTCAGAGAGAGAGAGCGTTCCTATTGGCTGTGCTCTGGTCATGTGACCGGTACTTGGCGTTCCTTCACCAGATTTCACAATGGCGGCGGCATCACAAACTTTCTCATTTTACAGCTAAACCGTGCACTACAAGATGATTCTGAAAACATTTGAGGAGAAAAATAGACTTTAGCGTAACAGAATATTGAGTCATATTTGATCAGCGCTGCCTAGTTTGACCGTTTGGTCGGAGTTCGCGAGTGATTGACAGCCAGCTCTCATAGACAGCAGATGGACAGCAGACCTCAGATCAGCTCTTACTGCTTGTTTTCCTCCGGTCTTTGAAATCTTGCAGATGCCGTTAGGAGCACCGGAGGACACCGGAGGACACCAGAGGACACCGGAGGACACAGAGGCACATGATCTTTTTCAGGTTACCTGTTTCATGTTCTACTGTCAGGATATAGCGACCGTTTTATGAAAATAACTTTTTTTAATCATATTTGTTCCAATCTCGCCTACTTCAGCTTTAAAGGACTATACCAATGTTTTTGCATTTTGAAGCCTATATATTAATAATCACATTACTTTTTTGCACACTTCAGTGCAAGAAGAAAAGCTACTTTAGGAGCCTTGAAGTTTTGCTTGAGGTCAGTTATCTATTTGCAGTGAAAATCATCAGTCTGCTCATTGTGATGGATTCAGCTGAAGTGCCTTAAACCTGCATTCTTTCTAACAGCCAGCAGGGGGCGACTCCTCTGGTTGCTAAAAGAAGTCTGATTGTATAGAAGTCTATGAGAAAATGAGCCTACTTCTCACTTGATTTATTACCTCAGTAAACATTGTAAACATGAGTTTATGGTCTCAATCGCTAGTTTCAAGTCTTCTTCAATACAGCATGATGTTCATTTAGTAAATTATGGTCCCATTTAGAGTCAAATAGACCATAAAGCAGGGGATGCTTTAGGGCGGGGCTACCTTGTGATTGACAGGTCGCTACGTGTTTTCGTCTTACAACTTTAACCCTTTCATAGTGTGTTTTCAGTTCATGAAATTGTAACATTTTGGTCGCCTAAAAATGTCTTATTCACCGTTCGGTTGTACTTAGCTCCACCCTCTTGTGTCACTTCTGGTTGCAAAAAACCAAGATGGCAACAGCCAAAATGCCGAACTCGAGGCTTCAAAACGGCAGTCCACAAATTAATGGGTGACGTCACGGTGACTACGTCCACTTCTTATATACAGTCTATGGATGGATTTCTTAACAGAAGTAAGTTTTAAGTCTCTCCAATGAAAAGAAAGTGAAACCAGCAGCTGCCTGGAGAGGAGAGACTTTGGAGAAAAGTTTTCAAACCACACGGGTGTCGTCCCTTCAGGTTAAATGCAAGAATACGTAAAACTGAGCCCGTGGCCAGGCAGAGACAGACACAGGATGTGGGCGAGCAGCTTCTGTAACTTTTCTGCTGTTTTTGAAAAAGTCAGTGTGTTGCTGTTGTTGATGTGCAGTATAGTAGCGACTGACTGATCATCCAAACATGAACTATTATTTACACCCACCCAGAAATCCCCCTGTAAACATTTCAATATTTTGCGGTATATTTAAAAAAAAAAAAAAATTATATTCTAGAGCCATCCAATATCCTGTGGAGATAGATGAATTTATAATGAAAGAAAGATACATTTCTAATGAAATATACAGAATGCTTCAAGTGTTATTCAAAAACTCACTAAAAAGAGATAAACCTAGAATGCAAAAAAAAAGATCAACTCTTTTCATCTCACTACATGCAGAGCTCCCGGGGACAGATTTGTAACAGACCAACATGATCCTGAGCACAATCAGATATTTGACCCCACAAATAACATTGATTAAACTGAGCAACCACAAAATTTAAAAAAAGAAAAAAAATAATATTAATAATTTGGATTTTTAAATTCAAACCATGTTCACTTCTTACAAATCTGTCCTGCGAACTCTCACATTGTTTTCAAAGATTCCGAAATTCAAAAAACGTTATTGTCTATTACAGAGTGAGTGAAATGTCTTATAGGTTAGGGGCTCACAAACAACATAAAAAACATACACTCATTACATTAACATCATATAACAACTACATAAAAATAAATAAATGAATAAATAAATGAAATTTAAAATAGATATTGCAGTGGGAATGAAGGAGTGTTTGTATGTTCTCTATTTTGCCAGAGGTACTCTGAAGCGGCTGCCTGATGGGAGAAGCTGGAAGGAGTGGTGAAGGGGGTGTGAAGGGTCCTCAGTGATGAAGTTCGCCTTTTTATCTAAAAAAAAATTTCAGCAGGGCTGTTTGAAAACGACATTTTTTTGTTTTTTGTTTGTTTTTTGTATGGTAAAAATGATTTGGACATAAAACAACTACAGTGTGTTAATGATAGGGATGGATTTTAAAAGGAACATATCATGAACCTGCCGACCCACAAACTGTGACAGAGTCAGTTTTTTGTGTCTAGATCAGAAAACTTGTGATTCAACAAGCCATTCAGATTTGCCTCCTCTTCTATGTCACATGCAGGCTTATTAGAATATATCACTCACAGCTTGAGAACTATACCTTTGCAAAGGTGCTCCATAATTTTTCTCTCAAGCCAATCAGAGCAGACTGGGCTTTTTTCAGGAGGGGGTCTTAAAGAGACAGGCGCTAAAACGGAGCATTTCAAACAGAGGGTTAATACAGGTATATTCAGACAGACAGGATGAGAAAAATAATGTGTTTTTTGAACATTAAAGCATGTAAACATGTTCTAGTAGAAACCCAAAATTACAAGTCTGAACCTGGAAATGAGCATGATATGTCCCCTTTAATGAAGTGTCCAAGTCAATGTTGGTCAATCTACTACTACTACTACTAGTAGTAGTAACTTGTGGGTCAAACTACTTGCACTCTTAGACTGCCATAGGAATATTATACAGATTTTCAGGTATTCATATTCATTTGTGAATAAATGGATTCATGTGTTTAATCTATAATGACTGAATGTGTTGAATGTTACTGTTACTTAATGGTGTTATGCATTTCGCCTCCACTCCCGGATGATGCCTCAGTGCATCAGAGATGGTGGAGAGAGCTTTTTGTTGACATTAATGAATTATTCAGCAAAAAAGAAAATGCATCAAGGCACGATGAGACACCAGCAGAAAGGAGGAGGAGAAAGAATGAGTGTAAAAGAAGCAACAAGCACATCTATATTACATGATTTATTCTTAAAAAAAACAATGCTCATCATGACTGGTTTTGACCGACTGTGGCTGTTTTCACTTTAAATAATTTAAATAATTTTCATACAGTGAATTTTTAAAGTTATAAAAGAAATACAGCTTTTCTCTAGGCCTATATCATGCATGAATATAATTTATATGACTGTAAAAAAATGTGTCACTGCATGTGTCTATTAACTTAAGTGCGTATATGTGTGCGAGAGATAACCGTAACAATCATTAACCTTGTTTGAATGGGGTTTATTTGGGACCAAAACTGTATTGCAAAATAAAGTATCTTCCAAACTCTTTATTGAAGTGCAGATTCTGTGGAAGGATGATAAAATATAATGTGATTCATCTTCAGCTGAACAGTTTAGACAGAAGCCTGTCATTACCACAGATATCCAGTAGAGGTCTCCCCTCTAAATATAGTAGACTGACCTCCACTCTGGAGAAATTATCATTGATAAAAAAGTATTCTAAAAAATGTTCTGTTTATTTTAGAGTTTGTCACTGGAGTTTTGAAGTGAAACAGAAAATTAAAAAGATCCAGTGTTATGCTTCTTTTTTTTTTTCTGGATGTGTCTTTGGCGTGTCTCTTTTTTACACAGATGAGAGATGAGCTGCGTTCATGACATCATCATGTGAAAGTGAAATGTTAAGTCATTATTCAAGAGAGGAGTTTTTTGTTGGTGTTTATGAGTCTATAAGAGCATGTTAGAATGTGGAGAATTGGCTAAAAGGGCTAAAAGGTCATTTCTCATTTCCCTGTGAGCTCAGTTGTGACAGTGGGACAGTTAAAGGCCCCTGGCCAGGCAGAATTTAAGGCAGAGTTTTTATGTGGTTTGGACAAGAAACATCATGTCTCCAAGTCAGCTGTGAATTCTGCTGCAATTGTTGGGAAGAAAACAACTCGGGGGAATCTTTCTGGGAAAATTCAGTAAAGACTGAAGGGAAGACTTGCACGTTTCCAAGATTTGGAGACCGAATTGGTCATTTCTTTTAAGTGTAAATTTGAGAACAGTGTCACAAAATAAAAAGTAAATTAGATTAATTTTGTTGTCCATTTACTAAAATATAAAGTGGGCCTTTTGTTTATAGTTTGGATGACGGATTGTGCCTTTAAAATCAGCCAGGTCATTTATGGAGGCCAATTTCTACAATTAAAAAGAATGAAAACATACTATACTACTGGCCTATTATAACAACAAAATTACAAATTTGAGAGACTATACAATAAGTCAATATTTTGACTCATTATTTTAAGTTAATATCTCATCAGTTTAAAGTGAGTTAGTAAGTTAAATCAACTCTCAAAGTCAACATTTTGACAAACAGTTTCATCAATTGGATGTATTATCTCAAAATTCTGACTTACTAATCAGCTATGTCCAAAATCACATACTTTGCACTACATAACAGCAGTATGTATCTTTTCGGAGCAATAATTTACTTCCTGAAAGCCTCCTTGCTGGTTGGAGATGTGTAACCATGGTAACCCTTGCCAACCTCATGTGCTCAAAACAACGGTTTGTGAGAATCAAAGTCTGAATTTATTTCAAATATTACATCCAGCAAAGTGAAAGCTTATATTTATAGTTATATTGATGTGACAGAGCTGTCCGTCAACGTCTGTTATGGATGTTGTCGTCACTACCCCATTTCATTGTGGGATATTTATGCCACCGTAGTGTCCAGCGTTGCATACTGTAATATTTCACCGGAAATAGTATGCAATTTACGTACTATTGGTTTCATACTAAGGTTTCAGACACACTAAAATATCTCACTTACTGTTTTAGCGTACTAAATAGCATGTTATGGAATTTTGGATGCAACCACAGTAAGTTAAAGCTTCAGTAGGCAGAATGTTTTTGGCATCGTTGGGAAAAAAATTCCATAATAACCTTTGAACATATTGTAATTCAATTGTTCTGAGAGAAAACTAGACTTCTGCACCTCCTCATGGCTATGTTTTCTGGCTTTAAAACATTTAGCCAGTGACGGGAGACTTTGACCAATCACAGGTCATTTCAGAGAGAGAGAGCGTTCCTATTGGCTGTACTCCGGCTGGTGGGCGATGCTTGGTATTTCCTCAACTGATCTTAACGTGGCTGCCGGGTCACAAACTTTCTCATTTTACAGCTAAACAGTACACTACAAGATGTTTCTGAGAACATTTGAAGAGAGAAATAGGCATTACAGTAACAGAATATTGATTAATATTTGATCAGCGCTGCCTAGTTTGACCGTTTGATCAGAGTTTGCGAGTGATTGACAGCTGCTCATAGATGGCAAGGCTCCAGCTCGGCTCTGATTGGTTGTTTTCCTGAGGTCTGTGAAATCTTGCAGATGCCATTAGGAGCACCGGAGGACACAGAGGCACATGATTTTTTTTTCAGATTACCTGTCTCATGCACTACTGTCAGGATATAGTAATAGTTTTATAAAAATAACTTCTTAAAATCATATTTGCTCCAATTCTACCTACTGCAGCTTTAAGAATAACATAAAAAGTCAAAATTATGAGATTTTGGATCACAATTTTATGATACAAGGTAAAAAAAACAAAACAAAAAAACAGTAGATACAAAAATTGACTTTCTCTGACTGTGTAAGACTTATGACTTGTTTAGCCAAAATTGATCATAAGTCAAAGATTCTGAATCATGAAATTTATTAATTTAAAAAGTCTTGGCTTTTTTAAATTTTTGACTTTGTAGGCTGTCCTCATTTTGACTTAGAAAGTCTTAATTGACTGACTACCTCATAATTTTTTGCCATGTAAGTCGGTTTCTTGTTATCTTTCTCGCTCCAAACATTTCATCTATTTTTGCCTTTCCTGGCACCAATGGGTTTCCATACATACATACATACAGTAGCAGTAAGACATGAATGTGTACTCCAGTCTAACACATCAGTGTGAAAGCAGTCCTGCAGATGTCCTTGTAACAGTCTTTTCTTCTTCCTCCAACATCCTCTCTGAGAGTGTGCACGGAAACACAGAGAGAGAGAGCAGCCCGCCTGAGACACGGACAGACATGCTGGAGAAAACGGCAGTCTTTGAACTCAGCAGGACATCTCCACAGGAAACAACAAGAAGTTCACCTTTAATGTGATGCTGTGGAGGATTGTGGGAGTGGCAACACGTGATTCAAATCCGGTGAAGTGCTGTCTGTGGTTTCTGTCGGTTTGAGGCTCAGGAGGGAGAGCGAGATGGACAGCGCTTCTGTCAGGTAAGATCATGTTAGCTGGATCTTTAAATCACGTTGTGTTTAAAACGTCTTTTTTTCGGACTTTAGGAGCTTTTTTGTCAGAAACAAACTGACAAAGTGGGCTGTTTGCTTTGTGTTGTTGTTTACAATGGCGTCGACCACTGCTGTCTGATCAATGAGCTCAGTTCAAACACACACATTAGCACTAGATTACTGCCATTAAACACCTGGAGGGGGTTATCATGTGGTTGTTGGTGTGGAAGCAGACAGGTGGAGGAGCTGACAGCCTGCAGCGGATCACCTGTAGAGGATCACCTGTAGAGCCCGACAGGCAGCGACACTGATGGTTACAGCGAGGGAGGCAGCTGATTGGCTGTAATGTTTAGGTACAGTAGCCTAGAAGTGCCATATTTTAGGACACAGTGTACTCTTAATTTATGCTGAAAACCACTGAGTCTGTTATTAAAAACTGTGTGGAGGTAAATAAAAAGGTGAGACAAGAAAAAAAAAAAATCATTTAAAAATGTTTTTTTTTTTTTTAAAACAGTCCCAATTCATCCTGTAGGCAAGCGACTAAATATGCCTTTAAAACCTTAAAAAGGCAATATAAACATCTTAATTTACAAACACACTCCTTAAAGGCAGGGTTGACGATGTTCTCCAGTCTCCAATATTTGTTATATTGGCTGAAATGGTCTTTACACCCCGACAGCGATCCATTGCTGATGAGCTCTGAAAAAGGACCGGAAAAGAGCCGTCATCTGTAGTCGGAGCTCCTGAGGCCATGCTACTTTCAAATTATGCTAGCTTTCCAACATCGTCAAGCCTATCTTTAATATAAACTATTTAATTACTTATGGCTTATTGCTGCAAATTTTTCATTTAAAGGAATAGTTCAACATTTTTGGAAATAGGGAATGTGATGTCACCGACAGCAAGTTGGACATATATGGAGGATATATTGTGCCTTCAAATGGGGTCGTGTTTACCGTGTTCACGAAAAGAGTCCACATGAACGCCCCCCTCTTGTGCACAGGCACAGTTTGCGTTGGTTCAGGGGGGGTCACTGAACCCCCTAGCATTGCATCTATATTTTTTTAGACATGAGAGTGGTGTCAATCTTCTCATCTGACTCTTGGCTAAGAAAGCAAGTTCTGGTCAGCATATTTCCCAAACAATTTCCTTAACAATTTCTTGCAATTTGCAAAAAAAATACATGCTATTAGTAGTTTCAGAGGGCGTTAGGTGGTGTAACCATTTCTTGATTGAAGACAGTTTATCCATCCTACTCCCAGTACTTCTTGTACAGTGTCTTCACCGGTTGCCTAGCAACTTCATTCAGCGTGTTTACAGTCGGGTCATGTGAACAAGAGACCTGGGTTTCCGTAATTGGGGGTAGAAGGTTAGAGATGCCTTATTTATATACACATCTAGATGTGCCCTGGAGAATGTCTATTTCTTGGCCATGTATATACGCAAGGTTTCTTATTGGCTTTTTAATGTGCGCGTGTGCCCTTGACAAAATCTGGGTCAGACAGGGGAAATATTTGCCATAACAGCAGGGCAGCAGAATGAAAGTAGAGGTCATTACATGAAGCGAAACATCATTACATTAAAATTCATTCCATCTGAAGTCTGACTGGAAACAGACACAAAGTAGCCTGTAGAAGTCTAAATAAGTGGTTTCCACCAGTGAACATTTAAATATTACATTCAGAAACATTTGAGCTTTGAGGACCAGGAACTATAACTAAATAAGTTATGCCTCCAAATTAGGGTCTGGGGCCTGATTGGGCTATATAAAAATTAATTTGACTTCTGCATAGACAGCATGTCTGTGAAGCGCTATAAAGACGCTGCTCCAGGCTTTGGTTGGTTTGCTGCACCAGCGTCTTTACAGGCTACACGCCAGGTTCAGAGGGCTTTGTAAAAACCACAAGTAATGCCAAGAATGTAGACGACTTCACGGCTTGGTGTCAGTCTTCAGTGCCCTGCTAAAACATCTCTTCATTCTACAGTTCATTTTCAGTATTTGGCACCTGTCAGCTAACAGTGTAGAACATATTATGCTTCCAATTGGCTCTCTAAATCAGACTGTCACCAGGCTATCATGTTGTAGATGATATGCACAGCAGGGATGTTTTTTTTTCTGCTCAATGCTCAAGTGTTAAATCACGGTTATAATCAGACAGATTCAGCTTAGTGTAGCTGGTGCTTGATAAGTCATTATCTTAACTTTGTCACAGAAGCCGTTGACATTCCTCGTCTGGATTCCTTAAAAGGTTGTTTTTTTTATCAGAGGTACAACCGTCTTGTATGGATTTTTTTCATCCACTTCATCAAGTAGTAGCATGCTGTCTAAAATTGATGGAATTGTGAGTGTGCTGTTGATGGACACATTGTGCATTACCTAAACACAGGCATGGTGGAAATTGCACACAGCTTATTATACGGCGGTGGTGAGGGTGATGTGACGGCATGTAATCCCAGAAAATTACATAATTACTGTAATTCCTTGAAAGCATTTTTTTTTCTTTTTGCCAACTATTCAATTTCTATGGCAGCAATTTTCCAAAGTCTTGAGTTGTATTGGCATCAGTTGCTTTGTGTCATTTTCTTTTGATACAGAATGGTAGTTAGCTTTTCATCAGTTTGAAAAAGATTAGGGCTGTCAATCGATTAAATTATTTAATCGTTATTAATCGCAGGATTAATCTCACATTTTTTATCTGTTCAAAATGTACCTTAAGGGAGATTTGTCAAGTATTTAATACTCTGTAAAGGGGAGACTCGTGGGTACCCATAGAACCCATTTTCATTCACATATCTGGAGGTCAGAGGTCAAGGGACCCCTTTGGAAATGGCCATGAAAGTTTTTCCTCGCCAAAATGTTGTGTAAATTTTGAGCGTTATTTAGCCTCCTTCGGGAAAAGCTAATTTTACAGCTAAACTCTACACTAAAACATGTTTCTGAAAACATTTGAGGAGAAAAATAGACATCACAGCAACAGAATATTGATTCATATTTGATCAGCGCTGCCTAGTTTGACCGTTTGATCGGAATTTGCGAGTGATTGACAGCTGCCTCCGTTGAATGAACAGCCAATAGGATTGCTCTCTCTCTCTGAAATGACCTTTGATTGGTCAATGTCTCCCGTCACGGGCTAGATTTTTTAAAGCCTGAAAACAGAGCCATGAGGAGGTGCAGAAGTCTAGTTATCTCTCAGAACACTTGAATTACAATATGCTGAAAGGTTATTATGGGAATTTTTGCTCAATGATGCCAAAAACATTCTGCTTACTGACACTTTAACTGGGGCTGCAAAAAACAATTTTTAAAATTATTGATTTATCAGTTGATTATATATTTGATTTTTCAGAAAATGGTGAAAAAGCTCATCACAACTTCCCAAAATCCAAGATATTAAATTTAACAATTTATTTTTATGACCAACAGAATTTTTTAGTATTTTTTTTTGCTTGATAAATTATGAATAGATTATCCCAAAGTGTCTCAATTAAGTCTTTGTTGATTAATGAATGAATGAATGAAATCAAAATCAATTCCAAGAGCCGTGCTTTGATGACAACAGCCCCTCAGAAGATTAGAAAGTCATTTTCATGAGACAAAACCTCAGCGGCATGATGTGGCTTTACGTGGATAAATCACCTTTAAAACTAAAGCTCCAGGTGTAGTATTGCCCTGCGACTGAACCTTGACCACAGATAACCCCTCCCACCTGTCAGCTGTTGAATCGCTCACAGCCACAGGAGTCCTCCTTCTCTCCTCCCCTCTCTCTCTCTCTCCCTCCCTCTCTCTCTCTGCTCTCCTGTGCATGTCTTGACATGCTGAGAAACACCAAGGGAGGGAGGAGACAAATAAACCCCAAACAGGAAAAACCGGAGAGCACGAGAGAGACGGAGAGATGGAGAGAGAGAGAGAGGGAGGTGTGAGGTGTGTGAACGGAGGGTTGTAAAGAGCTGAGGGCATGGGAAAGGAAAAGAAGAATTTCATGCTGAAGCTGCAGTTTGGGATCGATGCTTGAAATCTTAAGAGAGCAGAAACTGAGAGGAGGGAAGTCTGTAGCTGGAATTGGAAGACGGGAGGGACGACTCAGTCATCAGGGGAGGGGTGAGATACTGTGTCATTATATCTGTGGAAAAACATGCTGTCAGTTCCTCTCTTGACTTATCCCTCTTTCTGATTTCTGACAGCTCCACGATCTCCAGGAGGAGGCACGGCGAACGGTGGTAACCAACCACGGGTCCTCCTCTTCGCTTTGGTGTTTCAAAAAAGATGGTGACAAATCCAAAGTTAAGAAAATGAAGAGGTGATCCGTTCGCTGACTCGACCTTTCTCTGACTCCTCTCCTTGTCAGAATCACCACCTCGAGACCTGCAAGGTGGAAGGACAGCCACTGATAATAATCACCTGACGCAACACTTTCAGGAACTGTCAAGTGTGAGGAAATAACCCGGAGCTGTCACGAACCAGAGGTGTCACAAGCTGCAGCTCGTGCTTAAAAAGCCGGGAGTAAAATCACCGGAGGAGCATGGGACGTGGAGTTAAGAGCAGCGAGTTGTCGCCTGGAAGTCAGACCCCCAGGAACAAATGAGCAGCAGTGGATTTCGCAGCAGCTCCTCCAGCTTGCTCCAGGGCCGGCGTTTCTACTGCCGGGAATGGGCCCTGGACAAGCTGCGGCGCTGCCTGGACACCCGCTCCGTGCCGGGGCAGCCGCCGGGGCTGCTGGTGACGGGGGGCCCCGGCGCCGGGAAGACGGCCCTGTGCACCGAGGCGGTGTGGCCCAACTCCAAGGCAGGGCTGGCGGCCGGGCTGGCACCGCGCTGCCTGGCCTCCCACTTCTGCCAGCGGGAGGACCAGAGGAGTACGCTGCTGTGGCGGTTCGTCCTGGGCCTGGTGGAGCAGCTGAGGGCCTCGCCACTCCTCTCTCCTGGGTACGAAGAGATCCTCAACAGCCCGTCCATATCCTCTTCTCTGGAGCCTCTCGCCTGTCAAAGAGACCCCGACGACACCTTCAAGAGGTTTGGATTTTTCAAAAAGTTTTTTGATGTGACAGTCACACTCTTGATCTGTGAAGAGGGTTATTATTTATTTATTTATCCAAGCAGATTTGAGAGGGGAATTACAAGGTTGCCAAATGAGAGGGAGAGGAAAGTTAAACGAAAGGTAACAAGCCCGAAACCCATCCAGGCGCTCGGCGTGTGTGTGCATGTTCAAGAGCGGTGGCTCATCATTCCCAGCTCAACACGGCAGCACGATGTATGTGTTGTATCACATTCTGTGAATGGTGATTTTTATTACTGTTGATGAAAGCAGGAGCAGCTGAGCAAAAGTCACATCTGACACGAGTCAGCAGGCAAACATGTGGTTTGTTGTGGTGAAAACGACACGGTGAAAACTTGCCCCACGGGTTCCTTTCTTGTTTTGTAAATAGTCGGTTTCAACATTTGATTGTGGCGACCGAAAACATTCAACGTTTGTAGTCGTTTTAAACACGATCGCCCTGATCATGAGAATGTGAAAGCTTTTCATAGACACATTGAGGACCCATTGCTGGTGTTGTAACATAAAAGCATGCTTGATGATCTTAATGCTACACAACATGGATGATATGAATTTGATTTGTAGTCTATTGCTACACTTCCAACTAGGGCTGGCTGATTTGAAATCTGCATCACAAAGAGAATATTTTTTTAGGGCTGTCAAAGTTAATAATAACGCGTTATTAAACGTGACAGAGAGCAGCGATGGTCGAGCGAACAATAGAGTGAATGAAGTGAGGGAGCGGCGTTAGTGAGAACAAAGACGTGAATCAGAGAAATGAAACGTAATTTTCTGATTGTTTCTCGGCGGTTACGTTCCAAAACACAAATAAACACACAACTAACTTCGCACAACCCCGCGGGAAGGAACCAAGTTGCCGGATTTTGAGTGAATGCAGCCGAAGTCTGTGTGTGTGTGGCACAGCGCTGCTTTCGGTCAAACTACAGACACACACCGATCATAGCAGCATTCACAGCACAGAGAGGAGCCGGGAGAATCACTGGAACACATGCACATAACACAACCCGTTATCATTCGTGAAATACGACTCTTTTTGTATGTACCAGAGCTAAAGGGGGGACTTGTGAGTCGGTATCAGAAGCCGAGGGGCGTGACAAAGCGGCGATATTTGAACACCTGAACAGGCTGCACACCCTGCGTGCTGTTATTGGCTGGGGGTTACACCCCCACGTGGGGCACATAAGCTGTTTGCAGACGCCCAGAAGCGTCCAGACTAAAGCAAAATAAGAAGAAAAGAGAAAATACAGGAAGAGTTCAAAGTTTCACAGTTTCAAAGCCTAAAAACAACGTGTCAACCATCGCTGAAGCAAAGCGGGAAAAAGACAGTCGCAGGAAAAAGACGGCAGCAGCTATTCTTCCTCGTCTTATATTTATTTCTCCTCCTCATAATGCCGCCCATTCACAGCACACACAATGGGTCTCCAGTGGGAATGAATGCTACAGTGTTATTTACGACACAACTTCCTTTCAGAGAGGAAAAAAACAGAACAAAGAGGCGAAAAATGCCTCCAGTACCCCCAGTGACCGTCTCAGCACCAGTCGGCGAGGTCACCCTCCTCTCCGGGGCTTTTTTTTTCACTCTCTCCCGGCAGTGTTTGCTCTGCAATGAGTCTGAGCCCTTTTACGCTCCTCCTGTGTTTGCTTACCTCTGTGGTGTGAAGTACCGAGCTGGATTCCTCATTCCCCTCAGACTGGCTCGCGGCCAGACGCTGTTTGTGTTCGGAGCTCTCGTGAGAGAAAGTGGCTGCGGGGCGAAACATTGCCATGTGAGAACAGCCGTTTGACAAACTGTTGAAACATGGGCTTGAGTTGGCAGTGAAAGGGCATTTACATGGAACTCGCTGTATGCCTTCAACCAGCCGGCTGTAGTCAGCAAGTCCTTAACTCTTCGCTGCTCCCTCTGCTTTTTAACAGATTAAACATTCAAAAAGTTGGTCTGTTTCTGTGAATTGAGATCCTAGTTACAGAAACAACTGGATGCGTCGTTGTTGGATAGTTTTAGATTGGTTTCACAACTGTAGATTGGTTCACTTAGCCTGGGAAAAATGATCCATTCTTGCCGTTTTAGGTTTGGTCCATTTCATGTTCACACTATCGCATTATTACAAACGTACCAAGAGGACAGTGGTGGAAGAAGTACTCAGATCCTTTAGTTAAGTAAAAGTAGAAATGCGTGGTCTAAGAATACTGTATTACAAGTAAAAGTCCTAGTTACTTAGGTAAAAGTACAGAAGTCAGCAAAATGTACTTAAAGTATCAAAAGTAAAAGTACTCATTATACAGAATGGCTCCTTTTCTCATGTTTTGTTATCATAGAATATTGTATTTTATTCTGTTGTTATCACATATGTATATGTAAGAGCATTTGAATGTTGTAGTCCATCAATGTGGAGTAGATTCTTTGTATACCACTTGGTAGATTAGTAGTACAGTACGTACATATCGTATCATGTTTTTTTTATTTGAAAAGTAACTATAAGTGTCAAAGAAATGTAGTGGAGTATAAAGTACAACATCTCCCTCTGAAATGTAGTAAAAATATATAAAGTAGCATAGAATGGAAATACTTAAAGATAGGGTTGGTAATGTTGAGAAACTAGCAAGATTACACTATATTTCAAAAATTATCGGACCGAGAAAAACCCAGCCCAGTGTTGCCAACTCTTTTCCAATGAAAGTAGCTCCAAAAGTCACTAAATCTAGCGAGAAAGACGCCAAGTCGGCAACAGTGACAGCCCGTCCCTTCAGGCCTCCCTCTAAAGCCACTCCCTCAAAATTATCATTATGAATGTAAACAATGAACATGGCTACTGTTAGTTCTCACAGCTGTCAAGTTAGCAGGTTTAGACTCCGGTGACACACAATGAGTGCACGTTCAGAGTGCGCACAGGCAGACAGGTAGACAGACAGGCAGGTAGGCCGTCCAATCATTACATTCGGCCCGAATGAAATGATTGGACGGCTTATTACAGTCCCTGCGACAGCCACAGATTCCTGATTTTTCCTTTTTTTTTTTTTTTTGTCAGAGCATTTGACTTGATTACCGTCGGGTATAAGGAGAATTTCAACAAATATAACAAAAACAGTTTTTGAAGATGATTACCAACCCTAGCTTTAAGTACTCACATGGACTGTCTAACTGTACTAGGTTACATTCCACCACTGCAAGAGGAGTAAACACATGATATGAATCATATGGACTGACAGGTCAGTAGGGCTGTCGCGGTGAAGGAATTTCCCCTGCGGTGATGATGATTGGCTCAACAGCGCGACATGTAGTATTATTGATTCTTCTTCTTTTTTTTTGCAAATTACCTGATTTTGGTGCTTTATGAATAAGCTTTATTGTTTGGCTATTATTAGGTACATTGTTGCTTTTTAAATGACAAAGATGAAGAAGGAATTAAATACTTATTTATTGTTAAATGCAGAACAAAGAAGGGCAACGAGGCGCAGCGCTTTTTTCGGCTGGTTGCTATAATACGGGATATCACAATGTCAGCACGTGGTAGGGAACTTGCTCTGGATGAAGGGAAGGCTGAAGCACGAGAGGGAGAGAGGACGGACCCGCCGCTCTATGTGTATTCATTTCTCCTCCTGTTATTGTTTAGCACTTATAGCTACATCTAGGATGTGACGGTTGGTAAGGGTGTGACGAAATATCATGCCACGAAATATCGCAATATAAAAACGTGACGATATGCATCGTCGATACGAAAAACTGGATGGCGATATCAGGGAATAATAGGTACTACGTACATATGGGGCTCCGGGGCTGAAGCTGCAGCCTCTCAGGGTATAACTCATGCGCAGTAAAAATCTGGTCTGTCCTCGCCGAAATTGAACCAATCAATTGTAACTCACGGCCGCAGCTTCTGTGTCGGAGCTCCACACACATCAACACACACAGCGCAGTCAGTGAACAGCTGATCAGAGAGGCCGCCGTGGAGAGACGAGTTGACGCTACGCTCGTTGCTGTTAGTAAGTGCAATAAAACTTTGCAAGTGTAAAGCAAAGATTATTATTATTACACCTGTTCAACAAGCATAAACACGATGAAACGGTTAAACATGGAGGAAAGCAACGTTTCCATCTGCTCTGTCCGCTGTCTCATCCACCGCTGCTGTTTACACAAGCAGAGCGCTTTAGCTCGGCGGCTAACAGTGCGTTGGGTCTGCGGCTAAAAGCGCGTTAGCTCGGCGGCTAACAGCGCGTTGGGTCTGCGGCTAACAGCGCGTTATGGTACGTGTCCACAGGGGCGTTTTTTATCGCGAGGGGACGCAACGCTTCCCAACATTGGACGCTTGGTGTGCTGTCCCTAGAAACAAGGCACTCGGCTCCTGATTGGACGAACGCTTTCCCGCTGTTGGCTGCTGCTCCCAGCTTTCAAACCGGAACCAGTATGGAGGCTCGTTTGGAAACTTTCTTCTCTTTTTTCACGTAAATAGTTCACTGAAATGTGTTTCTGAAAACATTTGAGGTGAGACATAATCCATGCAGTTGATGAATCTGTCTTTAATTTGGATCAACAACGTTTATTTTAAAAGATCCTCGGGAGTTTCGAGAGGCGGCGAGTCGCGTCGGACGCCCGTGATTTGCATAAAGTAGACGAGCCCTCAACTTTATGCAAATAAGGAGCGGGCGTCGTGACGCCTAGTCTCTCGAATCGCGACGCCACGCTACCAGAATGCATTGCGTGGCTGCTTACATAGACAATGAATGGCGGGCGTGGAAAGCACGGAGCCTGTGGACACGTACCATAAGTTCGGCGGTTAACAGCGCGTTAGTTCGGCGGCTAACAGCGCGTTGGGTCTGCGGCTAACAGCGCGTTGGGTCTGCGGCTAACAGCGCGTTAGTTCGGCGGCTAACAGCGCGTTATAATATCGTATCGAGATCGTGAACCCAATATCGTGTATCGTATCGTGAGCTGAGTGAATCGTCACACCCCTAACGGTTTGTCATTGTGGAGTTTTACCCAAAGTTGAACATTTTTCAACTCTCGAGGACCAGAAAAAAACAGCATACGTGCAGCGCTCAGCGCAGAATGGACGCTCAGCGCCTTGTCCGGCTGCCGCCTTTTTGTAGCTAAGTGTAAAAATGCGCATTCATTGGACATGTTTACTTCAGTGGGCTTCATCACTCTTAGTGTCACAAAGAGCTCACAAGAGCAAAGCTTATTATTAGCGCTATTTGTGGAGACGGCTACTGGACGTGATATGACATAAATAATAATGAATAATGATGTAGAGACAGGACGAAAAGGCGTTAAGGGATAGTTGCCATGTGGTGTGTTTCACTCACTTTAATCCTCGCACTCCCATGCTGACATGTATACATAAATGTTACCATGGTTGCCAAATGCTCTTTCATATGTATGTGTGTGTATATATATATATATATATATATATATATATATATATATAAATTATACAGAGGGGTTTCTTTACTGTTAGTTTTTTAATTCATACATCTCATGTCTATCATATTATTATTGTGGGTTGGCCCACTTTGCTTTTAAAAACCACAAACTGTTGGGAGTCATGTTTAATTCTGAACTTGTGATAATTTCTTTCAACCTCTTTTCATACAGTATCTTTAGTCTGTAGCTCATTGTTATTGCTGCCTTTCTTGCCCAGGGCACTTGTGAAAAAATATATTTTTCTTTCGTCAGATGGTGTTTCTACAAAAGGAGGTTTACAGCCAATCAAATCATCCCCTGGCTGAGAAAATAAAGCCCTGTTTTTCTAACTGATCTTTGCTCCTGAAATCAGCTCAGTAATGCAACACAATGATATTATGTATTGTATTATACTGTAGCTAAATTCACCATTGTTTCATATTCAAATGCATGCAGCAACAGGTAACGTGTAGAAGAATACGATGGATATGATGCAAGAAAAGGCAACGGTAACAAGAGAGCAAAGAATACAAGAAAAAACAAACACCGAACCACTGAATAACAGTAAAGAACCCCAGAAACATAAACTACAGACACAACGATATAGTGTAGCACAATAGAACTAATCACAAGCCTAATTGCTTTCAGTCTGCTTTTCAGCGTGGTCATCAGGCGGTTTGTTCCAGAAAACAGAACAGGATGGTCTGAGAGGTCTTATCTGATTGTAGTCTGTGAGCAGGTCAGACAGCCAGTGAAGTGATGTACTGGTATAATATGTTTGACTCTGAGGAAACCTGCTTTGATTGTGACATCTCCAGTAGTTGAATTAAAGCTCAAAGGGGTCAAAGGTCACTCACAGACCTGTGTCCACTGTGACTATGTGGGCTGAGTGGAGCGGTAAAAGCTTCATTACACTTCCTCCTCCGCAGACCTGAGCGTGTGCCCAGTGCGGGAGTGTCGCTTTAATCAGATGACTAAAGCAAACAGAGGCAAGATAAGCTGATGTAGCCGTCACCCAGGGCAGGGTTTAAATCCGCTTTTAATTGCAGGATATGCTCGATAATAAAAGTCAAGGCTGCCGTGCGAGGCAACGTCTTAAGGTGATGAGATGATTTGCAGTACAGAACACCAAGAACATTCTGGAGGCTGCTGAACAGGCCTCGCGGTGGCTGTGGACCTGTGGATTTAAGACCTCCTCCCCAGTAGACACTGGCGACTCCTCTGGTTGCAAAAAGAAAGTCTGATTGTATAGAATTCTATGAGAAAATGAGCCTACTTCTCACTTGATTTATGACCTCAGTAAACATTGTAAACATGAGTTTATGGTCTCGATCGCTAGTTTCAAGTCTTCTTCAATACAGCATGACGTTCATTTAGTAAATGATGGTCCCAGAGCCAAATAGACCATAAAGCAGTTGTCCGCGTTTCCGTCTTGTAACTTGAACCCTTTCACAGTGTGTTTTCAGTTCACAAAAGTTCATTTTAAACTTTTTGGTCACCTAAAAAATGTCAGCATGTGGTTGTACTCCGCTCCACCCTCTCGTGTCACTTCTGGTTGCAGAAAAACAAGATGGCAACGGCCAAAATGTCAAATTTGAGACTTCAAAAACTGTAGTCCACAAACCAATAGGTGACGTCACGGTGACTACGTCCACTTCTTTTATACAGTCTATGTTCAAGACCCAAAACCCCCACACCTGACCACAGGTTCATCACTGCAGACGTGTCCAAGTAGCACCAGAGGGAGTATTCTAGAACTATTTGGTGTGTAAATATCTTCCGAAGGAGATACTAGATTGATGTGAACCTCTCTGACAAAAGACATTTTCTTGGTGTGACCATTACTATTCACCTATATTGTTCTATTATTCAAACAAGTGATCAATCCAAATAAATTTGATCAACAATAATAAATAGATAAATAGTAAATTCATCACGTAGAGCCAAATCAAGCAAAAAATGACAAACATTCACTGTTTTATATAATTTTCATTTTAATATTTTCGGGTGTCCTCTCGCACAAAATAAGCAATTATGTCACCTTGGAATCTGATGGGAATTTTTTCACTATTTCTTTTTTAGCATTGTACTGATTGATTATGAAAATAAGCTGTAGTTGCAGGCCTGAAGAGGTTTGAACAGGTAATTACTGGAATTAGGAAATAGCTAAAGGGATTGCCGCTGTTTTTTTATAGCAGAGGCGGGCCGCCTTGTCTGAAAGACTGCCTCATCTAACATCATGAAAATTAAATATATTTCTGAATTTATTTTATGATATATAGCATAAACCTTTGGGGAAAATTAGACATGCTATTCCACACCAAAAGCCATATATTTGAGTCTCATGAGTGGAGATTCGTCGGGATGTGGGCGACTTAACTTCCTGAGGTAAACCCTGAACTAATGTACATGTTGCCACCAATAATTGATTGCTAGTTAAAATGTCCATTATGTGAGGACACATTTGTTAATTTCTGGACAGTTTAATAGAGGAGCTAATTTGTGTGTTTTCAGAATAAGAACATGGCAGCAGCTCAATCAGGGCACATTTGTTGGATGCATCGTTTGCCAAAGTCTAATCATTACGGGTGACTCACTTCTGTGATGTTGAAATTTCCCACCCCGCTCCCTACGCATATGTTAATCCTGAGACTGATACTTTGTTGTTGACCTCAACGCGTTCAGTTAATGACCCTGCTTTTAGTTGCTTTTAAATCAACTTCACAGGCTTCTGTTTGATTTCACTCGCCAAGCTCCTGTACTTGCCAGGGTACACTGAAAATTTCATGTGTCTTCCCTGCCATGACGGCTCTGTTTACAGGTTGAATTATCTCTTAGCCGGTGTGTTTTATGAACACTTCTGGCGCTGATTCCTCTGGAAGCAGCATATTCTGCTTTTACACGATTGGAAACGTTGCTTGATTTGCTATTATTAGGCGCCCAGAAACACACATTGCAAATTACCCACAGACGTGTGGCCGTTTAGAGGCTGAAAAGATAAAAAGGTTATTTGGGTTACTGTTAAATCAGGGTTTAAAGAAAAACCTGTTTGGTGACTAAAGGTGACTGGACCTTCTGGTCACTCCTAAATACAGACATTATCACTGATGACAGCACACACGCAAACATCCACCCAGTGTTTTTGGCAGGATTATTGACTCGAGTTTAGCCTCTGTGTGACCCGTTCATACCAGACTGCTGTCACAGGTTAATCACTGTTTGTCACCTTCCAAACAAGACCCCCTGTCTGTAGTCTGTGTGTAGTTCTGTACACATCTCTGCGAAGCAGAGCACAGAATTAAACCAGACCGACCTGGTAAAAATGTATTCAGCTTATTAAATTACATTTTTACAATGGAGATTCAGTATGTCGTTATCGGTAGGAATGCACAGATACCGGATTGGATATCAGGCCGATACCGACACAAATAGCTGGATCTGATATCGGTGACAAAGGGGCAGATCTATGTTTATGTACTATACACATTATATACTGGAATTTTAAGTGGTGTGCAATTTATTATTTTAATAATAGGTAACAATTCACTAAATTTGCATCTATGTATTTATTTGTTACATTTTGTTTTACAAAGTTAAGAAAGTAAAGTTTAAGTCCAGCCTGATGTTGCCTTACACATAACAGAATGATCCCAGTCACTTCCACACACTGAAGCATACAGCTTATTAATTAAAGCTGCAGTGGGTAGAAATGGAGCAAATATGATTAAAACAAGTTATTTTTATAAAACGGTTGCTATATCCTGACAGTAGTACATGAAACAGGTAACCTGAAAAAATAATGTTTCCTCCGGTGCTCCTAACGGCATCTGCAAGATTTCACAGACCGGAGGAAAACAAGCAGTAAGAACTGATCTGAGGTCTGCTGTCCAGCTGCCGTCTATGAGAGCCGGCTGTCAATCATTCGCGAACTCCGACCAAACGGTCAAACCAGGCAGCGCTGATCAAATATGAATCAATATTCTGTTACGTTAATGATTATTACACTCCTCAGATGTTTTCAGAATCATCTTGTAGTGCACGGTTTAGCTGTAAAATGAGAAAGTTTGTGACGCCGTCGCCATTGTGAAATCTGGTGAAGGAACGCCAAGTTCCGGTCACATGACCGGAGCACAGCCAATAGGAACGCTCTCTCAATGAAATGACCTGCAATTCGTCAAAGTCTCCCGTCACGGGCTAGATTTTTTAAAGCCTGAAAACAGAGCCATGAGGAGGAGCAGAAGTCTAGTTTTCTCTCAGAACACTTGAATTACAATATGCTGAAAGGTTATTATGGAATGTTTGCCCAATGATGCCAAAAATATTCTGCTTACTGCCTCTTTAAACAACGGTATTGGATCGGTACTCGGTATCGGCCGATACCCAAAGCCCAGGTATCGCTATCGGGACTGAAAAAGTCGAATCGGTGCATCCCTAGTTATAGGTACAGTGTTGTGTATTTTCTTTTTTGCTTAAAGGTGCACAATACAACATTCAGAGCATATCTATTGCCTCTCAACGGCTCTCAACATGGCTAAACATTTTTATAAATAATGCCTGACAATGACTGATATAATTTATTTAACTTCAGGACATGAAAATCAAACATTTTAATGTTTAAATTAAATATTTTCCAAATTAAAAATCCCTAGATGTGTATGATTCAACTTGTCCCCATGGTCTAGAGTTAACAAAAAGTTAACAAAAATCGCAATAAATCGTACTATCGAAACACAATACTTAAAAATCGCAATACATATCGAATCGGCACCCAAGTATCGGGATAGTATCGAATCGGGAGATAGGTGCATCGTCCCAGCCCTAATGTTCACTATCTTAGTTTTAGCATGCCGGGGTGCTAATATGCGCTAATAACAGTAGCATTAAACACAAAGTAGCCTACAGCTGAAGCTGATGGGAATATTCCATGTATTTGGACGTAAACCAAGGTATTGAGCAAGTTTTGGCTTCCTGGTGGCGCTAGAGGAAAAGTGAGGGGGATCACCGAAGTCATTAGTATTCTTCCTATGGGGAACATGAATGTTAATACAAAATTGCATGTCAATCCATCTAACAGTTGTTCAGATTTCTGGACCAAAGTGTTTTGTTTTTTTATTTGGTCTGTCTATAACAAAGTTAAAGCAACGTTCTAAAATTCAAAGTTTCATGGTCGACGATGCTAAAAGGTGTCAGCAGTCAGTAATCCAGTAACTACTGCTTTACAACCCCCCCCCGGCTCAGTTTAAACACAGGTCTGGTGCTGCTTGGCTTTGTTAGGACAGGGTGAACACGGGTTCCTATAATAACTAGTAATACTATACAGTTACCATAACATTATCAGAGGTATCAGTTGTTCAGGCATGTTTTTACTGCAGCCACAGTAATCATGTGGAAGCAACTAGCCCCCACTGCCCTCGTACCACTTTCACTTTCATTATGAAGTGTTCATGCTCCGGCAGCTCTGTGCTGTACGTCATGATAACTGCAGGATGTCATTCTCCTCAGATGAAATTGCCTCAGGTCTAAAGTCTAGATTCAGGAATAAGAGCCAGGAGGTCCAAAAAAAAATTTGATCACTGTGCTCCCACGCTGGGTTCAGGTCCTCATTCAGGACATTCTTTATTGTGATGTTTTTTGGCTGGACCGCAGAGGGCCAGCCCTACAAACGCTAAAGTAAAGAGTGATTTTTCCTGTTAGAAACGGTGAGCAGAAAACCAGGGACCAATCACGTGCATTCCACGATAGGGTACGTTACCGCTTGAACGGCCAGTTGAGTGGAGCAGCACGTCTCCTAGTGTCCTCACCGGCCCTGGTGGACATGTACCGCTGGATTTAACGTTATAGACATGACCCACTGGGTTGCATCTCTGCGTTAAGGAATTATGCTGAAAACATTATTATTATTATTGCTATTATGGTCAGGACTAAAGGGTTTTACAGTAGTGCAGCTGAGAAGAAATCCAATCAAAGCTCAGGCAGGTTACCTTGAGGGGTTTTAAAATGGGTCAGGAAAATGAATATAGTCGGTGGAAGTACTTGGAAAGAAGAGGTGCACAGTACAAGTATGCTTGGTTATGTTAGGACTGTCTGTGTGTTTATAACCTGTGAGCACACATCATGTGTGTGTGTGAGAGAGCGTGCCCAGGGTGGAGCAGGACATTTCAGGAGTTCCATTAACCTGAGTCATGATCAGATCACAGCAAGGTGTGGGGGCTGACTGTGCACTTACAGAACAGTTGCACTGGGACTTAGGTTTTTGCATTCATTCACATCATATTCCAGAGTTTAATCACAGTAGAATATATTATAATATTTGCCATTCTTGTTTCCTAATCCTACTTCCTGCTAATGTCGCAGATAGAAGCGCTTCGCTTTGGTCGTCTGCTGCGATGTTGGTTTGACTGACATATCTTATCTTATCTTATATTAAGTTGTTTTCTTTACACTGTTTTAGAACTGACTGTGTGTCTGATTGTTCCCACAGTGAGTGAAATGGAAAGCAAAAGCGAAAACTCAACAAACACGTCTGGGCTTTAAGTGGAATCCCCTCAAGTCATGCCGCCTGCATAGCGATCGAGTGACTTCAGTGAATCTTGGCGTCACCGACTTTATGCATTTGTTTACATGGCCGTCTTAAATTTAATCTCTTCCTTTTGTGTGTCTGTCTCTTTCTCGCGTGTCCTCAGAGCAGTGTTGGGACCCCTGTTAGACCTTCCTCCTCCCGCCCAGACTCTGATGTTGGTGGTGGACTCCCTGGACGTCGGGTATGGGGATGGCGAGGGAGGTGGGAAGACCGGCTCCATTGCGCAGCTCCTGGCCGCCAATCAACACCTGCTGCCCGGCTGGCTGCTGCTGGTCTGCTCCGTCCGCCGCCAAAACAAGGCTGTGTGCAAGATGTTCTCAGGTAGGAAGAAAGGATAACTCCTCTTAATGGGCGTTGCACTTTAAGATGTTATTATGTTGTATATGTGGGGCCAGACAGGAACGTAGGACTGATAAAGTATATGTATAGTGTATAAACAATATTGGGGTTAAAAAACCAGCATCTCTTTCTGTGTTGTAGGTTTTCGTAGGCTTTCTCTGGACGATCTGCGCAAACCCCCGCCAGTCCGTGACGTGCAGCAGTACATCCTCTGCCGGCTGGATGGAGACGCGACGCTTCGCCGTCAGCTCACCCCCGACACGGCCGACATGCTGAATCTGCTGCACATCAAGAGCGGCGGCTGCTTCCTCTTCCTCGAGCGCGTGCTGGACGGCGTGGCGGGCTCGCTGGTGGGTCTCCGGCAGATCCGCGACATCCCCGGTACTCTGAACGGCCTCTACCTGTGGCTGTGCCAGAGACTGTTTCCTCGGGGGCTCTTCGTCTACGTCAGGCCTCTCCTCAATGTCCTCTTGGCCGCCCCGAGGCCCCTCACGCCCCAGCAGCTGTTCACAGCAGCCTGGACGCACGACACCTCGCTCAGCCCCCAGGACTTCCAGAACAAGCTCCGAACCCTTGCGCCCCTCCTGAACGACAGCCCCGGGGGCACCAAACTACTTTTTCATGCCAGCTTTGCCGAGTGGCTGACGGATGTTAAGTATTGCACACAGAAGTACCTGTGTAGCAGAGCAGAGGGTCACAGTATGCTCGCCATGGCTCTGACTTTGCAGGGACCCCACCTGGACATTGAGGACACTTGCCAGCTAGCAACACATTTAGTTTGTTCAGGTCACCATAAAGAAAACCCTTCATTATTGGCACTGTGGATGCTGTGGGCAGGTGTGCCTGCTCTTACTCCTAGCGGCACCACATCCATAACCCAGCCTCCCGTTCTGGTCAGTCAGGAAGTCCTTCAGCTGTTAATGAGGAGTGGGCTCGTCTCTGCAGCCGGTTTTTCACGTGTTGCAGTGCATTGTACAGGCGAAGAAGGAACTAGTTTACGGCAGGCATTTGAGAGGGAGGTGTCTGTAAAGAAGCTGCTAGGCGTTGGGGTGTCTGTAAACCAGCCTGGTTCTACAGATGGACAGACCTTGCTCGCCAGCGCGGCCCACGAGGGTTCTGCAAATGTGGCCGAACTCCTCCTGACACACGGCTCTGATCCACTGGCCAGTGATCAACAGGGTCAGACGCCGCTGACTTTGGCTTCCAGGCAGGGTCACGTCCAAGTGTTGTCTGTGCTCCTGGAATGGACCAAGAGCCAGAAGCCAGAAACTGCTGTGCGGATGATGGAGCACGTCGACAACGAAGGCTGGACGGCGCTGCGCTCTGCAGCTTGGGGAGGACACTGCGAGGCCGTCCGGCTTCTGCTGGATGCAGGGGCAGACGTGGACGGATGCGACTCCGAGGGCCGGACCGCTCTCAGAGCTGCTGCGTGGGGGGGTCATGAGGAAATTGTCCTGACCCTGCTGGACTACGGGGCACGGGTCGACAAAGCCGACAGCAAGGGCCGCACGCCGCTCATTGCCGCCGCCTACATGGGACATCACGAAGCTGTGGCGATACTGCTGGACCACAACGCGGAGGTCAACTTAGCCGACGGAGACGGGCGCACCGCTCTGTCGGTCGCTGCCCTCTGCGTCCCTACAGCAGCAGGGGTCAAAGGTTACGGTGAGGTAGCAAGTCTGTTACTGGAGCGTAGAGCCGATCCAGGACACAGAGACCATGACGGCATGACACCGTTGCTTCTCGCAGCCTACGAGGGCCACGACGACGTAGTTGAGCTTCTGTTAGAAGCAGGTGCTGATGTAGATGAGACTGCCGGCCCTAACGGCAATGTCCCCGCCGCGGCTGCTGTCACTCCCCTGCTGGCGGCCGCGGCAATGGGCCACATGAGGACAGTGTCGCGGCTGCTTTTCTGGGGTGCAGCTGTGGACGCCATCGACTGCGAAGGCAGAACGGCACTCTGCCTGGCAGCAGCGAGAGGCAGCGTCGAGGTCGTTCGCGCCCTGCTGGAACGAGGCCTGGACGAGAACCACAAGGACGACCTCGGCTGGACACCACTGCACGCTGCCGCCTGCGAAGGCCATCGAGTAGTGTGCGCCGCTTTGACGGAGCGAGGCAGCATGGCACGAGTCGGAGAGATGGACATTGAAGGACGCACCCCTCTTATACTGGCTGCCCAGGAAGGTCACTGGAGCACTGTCAGGCTGTTGTTGGACAGACGTTCTCCCATTGACCACAGGGCGTACGATGGACATTCAGCCTTGAGTGCCGCCCTCCTGGAGGGCCATGCTGAGGTCGCGGAGCTGCTTATGAGGCGAGGGGCTGATACCGATGTCCGGGACGCAGAGGGAAGGCCTCTGCTCTACCTCCTGGTGTTGGAGGATCGCCTTGAAAAAGCCACTCTCCTCATAGAGAAAGGGGGGGTGCCCCTGGAGTCCCGGGACTCCGAGGGCCGTACAGCGCTTCACGTGGCTTCCTGGCAGGGGTGTGTGGAGATGGTAGACCTACTGCTAAAGCATGGGGCAAACCCCAATGCACAGGACGCAGAGGGGAGACCGCCAATGCATTCAGTGGCTTGGACAGGACATGCCGACGTAGGACGCCGTCTCCTCGAAACCAGCGCTGTCAATATAGACCTCGCTTGTCACCAGAGGGCGACCGCTCTGAGCATCGCCGCCCAGGAGGGACACGCAAATATTGTCGCAATGCTTCTGGAAAGAGGCGCAAATCCCAATCACATGGATAAATACGGCCGTAGTCCAGTCAAAGTGGCCGGGAAACACGGGCACTTCAACATCGTCAGGCTCCTGGAGAGCTATGGAGCCAAGCCATATGTAGGCCTGTTGCCTAACTCTAGTACCGTCTCCCCCTCAAAACCCAACAAGATCCTCTCCTTAGGCATCTCGGAGAGTAACGGAGTCGGAGTCACAGCCACCTCCTCCTCTTCAGTATCTTCTCCCGGCTCCACTGCAGAGCGATTCCACTCCATGCAGAGTTCCCAGAACTCATCCACCTGCCACTCGCTGGCCACGGTGCAGACTGTGCCGGCAGACAGCCTCAGCTTCATTCAGCAAATCCAACAGCATTCACTGCCCCGCAGTCGTAGTCGTCCCTCCACCCTCCCCCCGCAGGGGAGCTCAGGTGTGGGCAGCCTCTACGGGAGCAGTCAGAGGCATCTCAAAGGCAGCCCTCCTTCCACCGTTTGCACGGTCGCCGCCATGGTGCACAACTGCGGACCGCCTCCTAAAGGCTCGTCGCCCGGACTCGAATATAGCGACAAAATGAACAAACAAAACTCAAACTTAATAAAAGCAGACAGGACTACATACGCCGGTGGTAAATGGCACTCAGTCATGGCTTCCCTCGGGATAACGCCGGGGCAAGACAGCCCCGCAGTCGGTGCTAAAAACAGAGAAAGTCCTCCTCTGGGCTACCCGTACAGGCTACAGAGCCCACGTCAAGGGGAAGCTTGGGATTCTGCACCTGAGAAGAACAATATTTTGTCACCCGCTTGCTACAGTTTTTCCCCAGTCCCACCTTGTAGTGCCTTGCCAGAGGATGTCATGGTCGCCATGACAACCACAGACCCGCAGCTTAACCTGAAACAGGCCATCAAACTGCAGTTTGAGGGTCCCACCAGCGCAGCCTTATACAAGAGAGAGACACCCCTGTGACCAAAGTTGGCTATCGCTACACTTTTCTTCACAAACTTTCTACTTTGTTAGAGCGTGTGGGTTGAAACAATTAGTTCATTGACAGTAAATAAAGTAATTTAAAGAAAGTCATTTATCAAGCAAACTGCCAAATACATTCCAGCGTCTCAAATATGGATTTTATGTTTTTTTTTTGTTTTATATCATTTTAAATTAATATATTAGGGATAAGTAATTTAGTTATTTTGAAAAAAATAATTGACACATCAACTGATAATGGTTAAATAACGGTTAGTTGCAGCCCCGGTGTGGGTATTTAAAGGTTTTGCTGTGGTACCAAAACAAAAATAGTCTCTGGTAGTTCAGTTTTAAGTGGACATTTTTTGCAGTTCAAAGAGAAGGTCAGTTTTCACTGTGTACAATGACTCTCTGGGTTCAGAAGAGAGAGGAAGTGATCCCTCTCTCCCACCCCATTCCCCCCTCCCCCCCTCCTTCCAGAGGAAGAACCAACTGAATGACATCAGAGCTTTACATTCCTGTCTTTCCGTTGCCTGTTTTGCGTGTTGAGCAGGGCTCTCGCAGTGCAAGATCGCGCTTATCCATTTAAAGTGTAAAGCAGTTAATTTTCAACGTGGACCATATTTAACACTCCCTATTTTGGAACAGGTTGAGGTTTTGTTTTACATTATTTTTTTTCTAGTAAAGATCCCCTTTTTGTAAAGCAGTAAACAACCTTGTTTAAGAGCTTTAAGCTTGTGGCCTTGATCTTTATTGAAGCCTTTGCTATTTACTGTAAACTGCCCCCCCCCCGCCCCTCCTCCCATAGGTCCATTGCTGACAACCAAAAACAGTTTGCAGAGATGCAAGCCTACCAAAGCCTGACCCAGTGTGGGGTTTATGATACAAACTCTACGAGACAAGCCAAGTGTACTGAACCAACTTGGCTCGCTCGCTGTGTGCGCGTCTGTGAGCAGGCAGGAAGGAAAGTGAAAATTGGACCATAAAAACTGAGGGATGGATGTGGGAGGCTTGTTAATTCCAAACTTGTGTGTGGAAGAAGAAGAAGAAGAACATTTCTAGTTCTTTATCATTTTGCATTGGATTAATATTTAATTACATTCATTCATTAAAGTGGCAAACGGTGCCATAAAACTGTCTTACCCCTTTCCCCGTCTGCTCATTTGTGAATGTGTGTCGTGTCGTATTTCATGCACTCTGCTACTATAATGTCACAGGCCGCTTCTGATGTAGTGGCGTCACGCAGAGATGAAAGTCTGGCGGTGGGCTGATGGCGGCCACCTGGGAATATAAAAACCGAGTGCTTTTTGGACCGTTTTTGAAAGTGGAAAAATGAGAGTTGTGCAGTGATTTATCCTCCATTTTTGTGATATTTTGTGTCTGTGAAACATTTTTCTGTATTTGGACCTTGGGAGCTACATTTTAGTAGTACATTTCCCATGTGTGCTTTCATGAAAAAAAGCACTATTGTGCACAATTCTAAGCTCTTTTGTTGACATCTGCCCTGCTTTAAAGCATTTTTATTTAATACTTGCGATTGAGTGCACAGAGCCTTGGCCTTCTTGATCTTCGTAAAACAAAACAAAAAAGAGTTTTGAAGCTTTTACTTTTTTCACCAATTTACTTTGAATCTGTAGCCCAATCAATTCTGTACAAGAGTTTGTCCCTCAGTCGTACTTATGACACGACCAGATACTCATTCTCAGCAGGTTAAAGGTCCCATATCATGCTCATTTTCAGGTTCATACTTGTATTTTGTGTTTCTACTAGAACATGTTTACATGCTTTAATTTTGAAAAAAAACGTTATTTTCCTCATATGGTCTGCTTGAATATACCTGTATTTACCCTCTGTCTGAAATGCTCCGTTTTAGTGCATTTCAGCGGAATTGCAACGGAATTGCAACAGAATTGCGTTGCCCGACAACAGTTTGGGTCCATGTTTACTTCCTGCTGATGTCATTAACATACACTGCAACCAGGAATAAACTGGGACACATTTAGAATGTTTACGTTTAAAACCGTGTAATGGTCTAAATATTATATATTTGTGACATCACAAATGGACAGAAATCCTAACGGCTTGTTTCAAATGCAAAATTTCTGAATACGGGCTGTGTGTATTTCTCTGTATATTAAGCGCTTCGATACTTTCGAAGCGCAGTCACCCATTGGTTTGTGCACTACGGATTTGAAGCCTCAAGTTTGGCATTTTGGCTGTCTCCATCTTGGTTATTTGCAACCAGAAGTGACACGAGAGGGTGGAGCTAAGAACAACCGAACGCTGAGTACGAAATTTTTTAGGCGACCAAAAACGTTATAATTAGGGCTGTCAAAGTTAACGTGTTAACGCAAATCTGTTTTAATGCCACTAATGTCTCCCAATTTATAGTTTTTACAATTTTAAAGCTAGAGACGATACTGGCATCATATGAAACTAGAAAACCTCCATTGGTACCAACCTCATACTAGCTTGTTGCAAAGGAGGCTAAATAACACTCCAAACTTGCGCTAAATTTTAGCGAGGAAAAACTTTCATGGCCATTTTTAAAGGGGTCCCTTGACCTCTGACCTCCAGATATGTGAATGAAAATGGGTTATATGGGTACCCACGAGTCTCCTCTTTACAGACATGCCCACTTCATGATAATCACATGCAGTTTGGGGGCAAGTCATAGTCAAGTCAGCACACTGTCACACTGACAGCTGTTGTTGCCTGTTGGGCTGCAGTTTGCCATGTTATGATTTGAGCATATTTTTTATGCTAAATGCAGTACCTTTGAGGGTTTTCTGGACAATATCTGTCATTGTTTTGTGTTGGTAATTCATTTCCAATAATAAATATATACATATATTTGCATAAAGCAGCATGTTTGCCCACTCCCACGTTGATAAGAGTATTATATACTTAACAAATCTCCCTTTATGGTACATTTTGAACGGATTGAAAGTGTGTGATTAATTTGCGATTAATCACAATTTTAATCAATTGACAGCCCTAGTTATAATTAACTTTCATGAACTGACAACACACTGTGAATGGGTTAAAGTTGTAAGACGAGAACACAGACAACTCCCACACCGGCCGTGGTAGCGACCTGTCAATCACAAGGTAGCCCCGCCCTAAAGCATCCCCTGCTTTATGGTCTATTTGACTCTAAATGGGACCATCATTTACTCAATGAACATCATGCTGTATTGAAGAAGACTTGAAACTAGTGATTGAGACCATAAACTCATGTTTACAATGTTTACTGAGGTAATAAATCAAGTGAGAAGTAGGCTCATTTTCTCATAGACTTCTAAACAATCAGACTTCTTTTAGCAACCAGAGGAGTCGCCCCCTGCTGGCTGTTAGAGAGAATGCAGGTTTAAGGCACTTCAGCATTGGTGTCACTTTTCAGACCCCGGAGTTGCCCACTGGCTGGTTCTCTATACCAAAGCACACCAAGTCACTGACGTATGTTTCAGTTTCTCATGTCAGACAATGGCACAAATGAGCGTTCACAGAGTTTAGGGGGGGCAGATTTTTTTGTTTGATACACTGTATTCTCAACAGACTGATGGCAATACATTACGTCAGGGTTTTCAAAAAAAGCTCTTTTCCCCTTTTTTGCTCCACTCTGAAGAGCATTTTGAAAAGCTCAGTTTTCACAGCAGCTCTCTGTGGCGGGAAGGCTAACCAGGAGAAAAAGATGAAATGACATCAGTGAAGACGCAGTACAATCTGCATCCAGCTAAATTGAATGTACTTTATTTTAGTCCCTTAAAGTCAACACTGTCACCAAGGTGACAAAGAGACAGCACTGCGTACATGCTGTATGCGTGTACGGGTAGGCATGTCACAAGTCGTGCTGACAGCTTGTGTTACAGCTTTAATAAGGATGGTAGCTTTCAACCACCCCGCCTCTCTTTAATCTCCTGTAGAAACATCCGTCTACACAGAACAAAAGCAAACTTGTTTTTGGAAATGTGTTAGTGTAACATTAATGAAAAGGATCACATGCCCTGCTTGGTAGACAGGTTTCCGGTGCTCACAGGTGCACAGAGACTCAGAAACCCTTATGGCTGGTGAATAGGCCTACAGCAAAATATTGGTATTGAGAATCTGAAACTATGAGCCTCTTATCCTGTACAAATGCACTCTACTCTGTAAATAATCAGGTAATTTTGCGTCGGTGTCTTGTGTGTAGGAGCCCAGTGATTTCCATAAATCTTCCTCTGCAGCTCAAGTGTTAAATCAACATCAATGAGTACACTGAGCACAGTTTATGATGTTCTTTTATAAATGCATTCATCTATAATTTAAACAATGTTTGCTCCCAAACAGACAAACTGAACAAGTGTAAAGTTTAGGTTATTTTGTAGGTGGGTGTTTCTGCAACTATACGGGCATTTTTAAGTCCCAGCAATGCAATTAAAATTTGCAGTGCAATGCTTGATAGATATATAGTGTTATTACCCATATTGACATCAAAAATAATTACTAAATAATGGGATTTAATAAAATTTTGAAGCATTTTATGGGTCTGAATGTCACTTTTCTTCATGTCCCACAACTGGTGGTCTCATTGTTGAAAGACGTAAAATTAGCAAATTAAATTATAATATGATATTATATTACAAATGGAATTGTTTCATACACATATTACTTTACACCATATTAAAAATATTTATTATAACAAGTGATGAAAACCATACAAAATAAACATGTTACAGATAAAAATTTTAATCACTGTAATTTTGTGTAGCTGTTTAAATATATATATTTTATACTCTGATGGTGAAAATTAAAATTCATAGAGGTTGGCTTTTTTAATTTTTTTTTAATTTGGGAGAATCAAAAGTGACCGTAGTTGCAGAAACACTCATGTATGAGAAATAATTTTTTTGGATAATGTTAGGTGAGTGAGAGAGAAAGGATGTCTGGAAGCATCCAGACTACATGTATCTAACAGACTGAGGAACAGGAAAGCTGGATGACAGAATGAACAGCTGGCTGGGACACAAGAAGGAGGCTGGCTGACTGGAGAACAATGGAGGAAACAGGATAGTGGAAACAGCTGATGGGAAACAGGTGAACCTGATGACCGGGGAACAGGAAGCTTTACTCTCTTATTACACTCTTTAGCAACAGCTAGTGGCAGTGGCAGGAAAATACAGCTCCTCTCTGCGCATCACCCAACAGGTTTCCCACTAATATATGTAACTTATTTCTTTATTGGATTTTGACTCAGAGAGAAATCAGAGGCTGTGCATCATAATTAGGTTTTACATATCAACCTAAATCCTACACTGACGTGTTTCCTCGCCTCCACCTGCTCAACCTGACTCAAGCCGTGGACACACAGCACGCATGAGGCTCGCGTGACGGCAGCGTCGCGTCGTGGCTGCGTGATGCACACCTAGGGTGTTCACACTAGACGCGAGTTAGCTGCCTGTCGGGAGCGTGTCTGCTACCTGTCAGCTGTGTTTCTGCTGCTGCTGTCAGCCCTTTCTTTCTACATAGAGTTTGCCTTTTAATGGCCATTTAACTTCATGATAAATATAATTTATATTTATTTTAGACAGAGAAAGGTTCAGAAACGTGTGGTAATTAGTAAATAATAGTAATAATCCACAATTAAAACTCCATACTGTATTCATTTATGATGCTTTCCAAGTCACTGCTTGTTCCACATCACTGTCCGGCACATATTTCAGAATAAAAGCCTCGTGTT